>JARBJD010000190.1:0-145230 GCA_033064195.1 Blattamonas nauphoetae
TGGAAGTTCAAATCAATCAGATTATCCAATGGTGCAATCATACATTCAACGTCTCTGATGTTGTAGAATCTCAGATATTCCCATCTGTTCTTGAATCCTTGCTTGTTCCAATCATCAAGGTAAAGTTGGTAATCAGTGTCGGACATTTCCCACTATTGTTCGTGAATTTAGGGCTGCCTCAATTTGAAGTTGGTTTTCTCGAGTACCGTTGGTATTCTAAGCTGCAGTTGGTTTTCTGAACGACCGTTGGTTTTCTGAACGACCGTTGGTTTTCTGAACGACCGTTGGTTTTCTGAATGACCGTTGGAAATCTGCAAAAAGTTGGTTTTTAAACCATATCAGTGTGGATGTTTGATCAAAAAATTGTACAAATAGACGAGTTGGTAGATTCAGAGACTTCCGCTGTTGGGACCCAGGTTCGAATCCCGGGATCGTCAACTTTTTCTTCAATGGATTTTTCTGACATGATCATACACATTTTGTGAAATTATAGCAGTATTCATGATCGGATGAGTAATGTTCGACAATTGGATTGAATTTGCCTTTTTGAATCGGATCATCCCACTCTCTCTTAAACTCACCTCTTCTCTCCAATCAACTTATTGAGACTCTTCGATAGTTCAGGATGCACCATACAACAGCAATCAACACCTGGATGCGAAGCGCTGAAGTTTGAAGCGGAGATCAAGAATACTGAAGCCATCCAATTCTCCTCATTCTCTACTGCCATCTGCAGATTGGTTGGACGGTTGAAACGCACTCGATTCATGTGATATGGATTTCATTGTTTTCTGGAACCAGATAGTAAGTCATCCCCAACTCCTGTGCTGCACAAATCCAGTTTGTTTTTGAACACTTCACCAAACAATATTTCGGAAACAAGACAATATCACGTCTTCAATTCATTCAGTGCATGTCACAAGCAATCAAGAAAACAAAATATTCGCGAAAATAGGCTCAGAAACTGGTAAAGAATGGGTAAAACGATAATAGCCTCAGATCCCTCCCCGAATCTCTAACGTCTCATGTACAGGCAAGAACGGGCAGGACGCACAGAGCAAGACACTGCCAGAACAGAAAGCGACAGCGAGATTCAGCGCAGAACAGGACAGCCAAATAATGACGAGCTTCGAAGCAGAACAGAACGCGGAGGAAGAAAGAGGATGGGACACGAACCAAAAGAAAGGGAACGGGCCACGACGGCAGATCCACCCAATCCGATCGGAGAAACAATCAGAAATGGTGCTTCTTCATCGCAGCCACAGCCTTCCCCTTCGCGACTGGTGTTGTCGGTGTTCTCTTCTTCACACTCGCAGAATGCACACCGCCGAATTTTGGGGAAGAGGGGAGGTGTGGGAGGGGTTGTGGGGAGCGAGACCAACTTTGGGGCTGGCTTCGAGTGTTGCGGCGAGCGCATCCCATTCCCGCGCGAGAACCGGAGCATCGTCACAAGAACAGGACTCGGCGGTTCGTTCAAGTTCGCGTGGTCCTTCGGAGGCGAAAGGGGTTTGTGAGTGTGGGCGACGAGGGCGAGAGCGGTCTGTGTTGTAGTCCGCTGCCGACGGAGGGGTGTGCGGTGGGGGCGAGAAGAGCGGCAGGAAGTGCTGGTCGGTGCGCAGTGAGAGCGGGGTGGGGTTCAGTTCAATCACCGACTCGCTTTCTTCGCTCGTTGCGCACGTCGGCGAATCAATTCGCGAGGAGGAGGCCAGCGAATCCAGTGACGCTGCGGACGAGACTTGTGTGAGTGTGGGCGGCCGGGCATGCCGTTCGGGAGTGGTCGAGTCTGATTTGGCGCGTGTGTTCGGCGATGGCGTATTTCGGTCCAAACTCGTCGCAGGACTGCGAAGTGGTTCTGCCGACGATTTCGGAGCGGTGCCCGGCCGATCCTTGCCGTCGGAGGGCGTTTTGTTCGATTGTCCGAAGAGCTGACAGTTTCGGCTTCCAGCTTCCATCAATTCCAGAATCGTCGGGTGCCCCAAGAATTGTGCCGGCACATTCTGAACATTAATCTGCGGCACGTCCAATCCGAGTGGAGTGTAGCTTCAGCAAGCGCTGGTCAGCGGGTGGGCGACACGCGAAAGAAGCGGGCCTGTTTTCGCCAACTTCAGCGGCATTCGGTGTCTCCTCGCATCGCCCGACTGCAGAATCGATCCCGCAGGCTCCGTCCCGCTTGTCGGTTCACTCGTCTGCGGTCGTTTCGTCAACAAGCTCGATTTCGGTTTCACAACACACGGCGCCAGTGAGCTGGGGAGCTTCACTTTCGGAGCAGTACACACACTCGGCGCAGACTGAGTCAGTCGCACTGCCTGGTTGAACGACGTTTTGTGAAGAGTGAACGATTCCTGCAAAAGACGAGGCGTTCGCACAAGACGACTAATCACTCCAGCTTGCTTCCTCAACCCCGAAACGAACGATCGCTTCATCCGAGTCCGCCGGCTCAGCGACGTCACTTCCATCGCATGCTCCACTCACCAACTGTAGTGGTGAATCAGAAAAATCGATATAATCAGCATCGCGCGGTTGTGCCCTTGAGGTGAATGAACCAGGATCACCCCGTCACCATCAAGTGCTTTGTCAAGAAAGCTGCACACACGGCTCACATGTTTCGCTGGCGATGCCAAGAATGTCGAAGGATCTAACTCAGACATCGGCAGAGACAGTATCGACACGTTATTCACACTCCAAACATTCGAACCAGATGTCGTTCCAGTTCCACAGATCACCACATGAGTGATTCGTTGAGTGTTCAGAAACTTGCGAACGAGGAGAATGACGGCGAGAAGAAAACGAACAGCAATCGAAGAAGTGGTATCCTCATTCCCCAAAAACAATTGAGGCATCAGCTTAGACACAGGCGTGGGTGGAGATGGAGGAACCATCATCGGTCCGAGTTCTCGCAAAGTGGAGTACGTCGGCTAATCACATTGACTGTGACGTGCATGTTGTGATGGCTGCTGTTCCAGTGAGGATGAACTGTGTCTGACAGAGTGCGATATGGAGAGGACGCCAAAAGTTGTATCGGAGGTTGTTGAGCAGGATGTGTATGTGCAGGCGGTGACTGTCACATCAAAAAATAGGCCTGAAGCTGACATTTTTGACAGACTTCCTTGACATCGAGTGTGAGATGAGGAGTGATGAGTAGTCGAAGGCGGAGATGAAAATCCATTATCCAGATTGTCCGCTTGAACACTGACAGATTGAATCGAATTTTGAGTCGGTGACAAGACTTGAAGGTGGGAATTTGGATGGACACGAAATCGAGATCCCTCTGCCGTCATGTGTGGAGGATCACGTGGAGAACGAGCATTCTCTGATGATGGGATGATGTTGACGAGGCTGGACGGGAGGGCAGAGTTCCGACAGACGCGGATGACAGGGTCGATGGAAGAACGACGATCAGTTTGGAGGATGCCAGATCATCCATACACATTGATGTTCGTGGCAGCAAAGAGGTCAGTTATGAGGCTGTGAGTCCGCTGGGTTCCAGGAACAGCGCTGCCAAATCTTCTGTTCTGTTCATCTGTTTGGTGAGTGTGATTGTGGTGAATCCAGAAGGGATTGTGGGGTGTGTGTGAGTTGGACACGACGCGCTTGGTTGAGCAAACTCCCCAAATTGATTGTCGTCTTCCGACGCAACAGTGAAACTGTCACGTGACAACAAGAATGTTCCCCTCTGTCTCAAACCCTCCCTTTTCGCCCACTCCTTCTCTTCTTCTTCCCCCATCTGACCTGGCGGAAGAAAGATTCTCCTCTCCCCTTCACACGCAGCCACAATCTGCTGATCTTTCTCCAACACACTCCCAACACTCGACAGGCTCGCGAAACTTGATGCACAACATTTCAAGCTGACAGTGTCGCCTGCATCGTCTGACATTGTCCAACCTTCCACAGAAGAGACAATAGTGAGTGTGGACATTGTGAGCTCGTCCTCTCTTCTTCCTCCCTCTTCGCCAATCCTCCTGTTTCCGCTTCTTCTTCACCAGGAATGTCCCATTCTGTTCTTTGCTCCTCTTCTTCGCTCTTCTTCCAGTGCATTTTTAGGCTTCGAGTTGTTGTTTTGCTCGTTCAACCGTTTAGATTCTTGTTTCAGCCATTCGTTCTCTTCACTTGTTTGATACTCATCCAGCGAGTCGTTCTCATCTTCATCCCTCCTTCCTCTCATCACTTCCTCCTCCAACACTCCCAACACCCCAACCATCCCTTCCACCACTCTCCCCTCTCTACTCCCATCCTCACCACTCTCTTCATCTTCTTCTCACACCATTTTCGAGTTCATGGACGTGGTCTTGGAGTGTACAGACTACAATTGTCCAATCTGAGCTCTGTCGACTCTTTCATTCCTTACAAGCCTGTTCTTCTTCTCTCTCCCATCTCCTTCATTCCACTCGACCTTCCGCTCATCAGCATCTCGTCGTTGAGTGGAAGGATGGAGAAGAGAGGTTGGTTGCAGATGGAAGAGGAAATAGAGAAATGGGGGACGAGGTGGAGGAAGTGGACGAGACCAATTCTGAAATCTTCGTGGAAAGCTGATCAAGAAGATTGATTGTTCAGGCGAGGCTGGAGACACAGGTTGTGATCTGGTCGAGTGAGATGTCGGGATGGTACGAGGAATGGAGAACATGAGTTGGTTGTTGACCGGAGGAGAGACGAGTGAAGACGACGAATGATATGAACGAAGCTGTGAGAAGCACGACAATTAGTGTGTTGGTTCTTCTTTCAGCTCGTCGTCGAGTTGGAGTGATGGCGGAAGGGTCGGTTCGGGATGATCGAGCTTATGATCGTTAGCTTCCATTGTCTCACCAACAGAGAGAATTAAAACGTTCAAAGGGTGTCGTCCTTGAAGCAAGGGCAGCGAGAGGGGATGAAGAGAGGGCGACTTCAGTCTTTCCACTGTGGGGCGGTAGTCAATGAACATTTGTGTCGACTTAGCGTGGAATTCGTGTTCTGAGGGAATTTTCGAGCCCAGAGTGGAAAGTATACGATAGACGGGTGAAGGAAAAGGGAGAGATCTCTATTGGGTAATGAAGAGACCACGGAGGGTGATCAAGGTGGTCGATGTGATGTGAGGGTGAAAGCCTGGCGGAACAATCCCAAAAGAAGAAGTAGATGGGTTGTGGAACGTGGGGAGGTCGGAAAGTTTGGGAGAGGCTTCGATATATTAAAATTTTGTGCTGACATCAACAAAATCAGTGCAGAACTTGTTGAGCATCAATATCCGCGTAGAGAAGAGAAATATGTATGCCATCTTCTGCAGATAACTTTCTTTCGTTTCCAAATGTGTCCGGATTGTCTGTAGTATGCAAATCTTTCGCAATAAGTGTTAAATTTTGGCGTGTTCTGAGATTGACTGCCGCAGCTACTGAAGGCGGGGAGAGCTTCGAAGGAAAATGAAAATGTGAACATTAGTGGCAGTTTTCAGTCGTTTGGAGAGGGATGAGAGGTGCAGAGCTCATTGAACGCGCGTCGGACTGGCCGAGAATGTCAACGTACCTGCCTTCCCAGCTGACGAACAGGACGCAATGAGTGTCATCAAAACCAAGATTGTCGCACTCAATGTAGATTGAACAATGAGCTTTTCCTTCAACAGGCAGGAGTGGCGGAGTTTGGCGTGTTTGGGGTATCATTCTTCTCTTCACCACCAGCTCCACCGAGATGCTCAGTTTCAACAAAGGAGTGGAAACTCTTCGGATGTTCGAGCATTCCTAAGAAGCTTTATTAGAGCAGTACTTTCGGCGAAGAACAGAGAAGATGTGAGTGTTTGGACAGATCCAGTATCAAAATTAGGAAGAAGTGACGATTCATTTGCAGAAACACCATTTGCCGATGGATTGTTGGAATGTCCACTTTTGGAGAGATGGGCGTGGAATTGCAGTCGACCATGTTTACTTCTGAGTTTGTTGAATTCGTGATATAAGCTGTTAAAATATGTCAATTCCACTTCATTGAGCACGTTTATCTTTTGTTGGTAGGTTTTTTGGAGCTGAATTGCTTCTGAAGCCACCATCTTCGATGTGGATGACTGATGGTGAATGAAGATGCATTGCTCCTCCACCAACAGTTGTAGTATTACGATTGAAGTAACAACGATATAAGTACGCAAGATCGCGATCAAGATCGATTCAAGCTCTGTTGGGAGCTGAACTGGAAATGATGATGGAATCGAAGACAGTTAGTACTTCTAATTCACGGAAATTAACAAGCGCTTCGCATCCAGGTGTTGATTGCTGTTGTATGGTGCATCCTGAACTATCGAAGAGTCTCAATAAGTTGATTGGAGAGAAGAGGTGAGTTTAAGAGAGAGTGGGATGATCCGATTCAAAAAGGCAAATTCAATCCAATTGTCGAACATTACTCATCCGATCATGAATACTGCTATAATTTCACAAAAATGTGTATGATCATGTCAGAAAAATCCATTGAAGAAAAAGTTGACGATCCTGGGATTCGAACCTGGGTCCCAACAGCGGAAGTCTCTGAATCTACCAACTCGTCTATTTGTACAATTTTTTTGATCAAACATCCACACTGATATGGTTTAAAAAAACCAACTTTTTTTGCAGATTTCCAACGGTCATTCAGAAAACCAACGGTCGTTCAGAAAACCAACGGTCGTTCAGAAAACCAACGGTCGTTCAGAAAACCAACTGCAGCTTAGAATACCAACGGTACTCGAGAAAACCAACTTTAAATTGAGATGGCCTCAGACTAGAGTAGAATTCATATTTGGAGAAAGGTTCTTGTTTGCTTAGTACTGTATCGTAGTCTGATGAATCAAAAGATTCGTAAGCAAAGAATGATTTCTGGAGTGTGGTGTTTCCTCCAAAGGCTTTTACTGCATTATCCAATGTCATTGGTCCTGTGTACGACATCATGTCGATGAACCGAAGAACCTGTTGTGTTTTCTCATGTCTGATCAATACTTGTTTGTACTTTGTTGTTGACCCAAGGAAGCTCACCACTTTCCAATCCTTGTCAACGAGATCACGAAAGATAAGATTGATGTCGAATCTGGAGCTGTTGAATCCAATCACACTGACTTCATTTTGTGAGGGGATTTCAAGGTCTTCATATTGGTTGTTCTCTCTTACTGTCTCAGCATATTTGAAGAGTTCTCTGATCCATTGCTTCACAAAGTCTTTTCCATTTCGAAGATCAAAGTAGATTGATTGAACTCCTGTTTTTGTTTTAATTGCTGATGCAACAGAGAGAGGTTTCAAATGTGAGATCAGTTGAGTGTTGTCATCAGAGAATAGATTGTCAAGAATGAGATCTTCCATCGTTTCGAAATCGTACGGGATGTAGTATTGTGTTGGTTTGAATTCGTCTTGTCTTTTGTGTGCCATCAGAAATTCATGAGTCTTGTTGTTGAGGATGTGTGGAACATATGGTCTTGGTGTTTTGTCAAGGGAGATTTTCTTCACATGTTTTCCATCAACTTCTTTACACTCTTTGAGATGTTTCTCGTAGTAAGTCTTGAAGTGAGAATCCTTCACTTGGAATCCTCTTGACTGACAATATGGACAGAGTTTGTATCCAGTGATTTTCTCGGGATCAACAATGAACATCACATGAACAAGAGTTGCAGTGAGAGGAATCATCAGGATTGGAAGAACTCTTGCGTCATCATTCTCGTTGATGTACGATTGACTCAGGAAATATTTCTTCTTGTCTTCGTCGTATTCATAAATGTGAACTGTAATATTGAATAATTGCATTGCTTTCTCCATGTCAGATGCAATATCAAATCCAGGGTATTTTCGCAAGTGTTCAGTGAGTTGACATGACGTGAGATTGGTGAGATTCATCCATTTGGTGAACAGTTTGTATGCTTCGGTGTTTCTCATTTTAATTGATATCTTCTTTCCTTGAACCTCAGGAAGTGTAAGGAATGAGAGCGCTTGAAAGAAGCAGATGTTGTACTCAGAATCTATATACCGAATGTTTCTCGTTTTGATATGTTCAGTGAGAATTGCATTCGCTTTTCCTGCAACTGGGAATCTGTACACTGCAACCAGAATGGAATGGAAGGCAATGAACATTGTCTTTGTGTCCATCTGTGTTCTCTCTTGTGATTCTTTGACGAGGTTGATTGCATACTTGGAATACTCAGTGATGTCTGCTTCACTTCGAAGCACTGTTGGAAAACTCTTTGATGTGTTCTCCAATTCTGGTCTGAAGTCATTGTACTGTGTCTCATCTTTATCTTTTCTCTCAACAATCTTTCCAAAATCAATACTAATCTTGAATGGTCGATCCTTCTCTTTTTCATACACTGCATTGATGAAGGTTGTGATTTCCTCAACGTTCTTCAAGTGATTGTGGAAGTACAACTGATATGGTTTTCCATTGTCTTCAACCTTCTCGACCTCATTCTTCTTGAACTTCTTTCGTGCGTTCGTCAGACATTCGTTGAAGGCAAGTTTGTCACGTGGTTCAGCGAGCAAGATGCATTCATTGAATCCATCAAATTGCTTCACTTTTCTTGATTCCATTTGTTCATTCTTCTTCTGAATGATCAACAGATTCTTCATCCAATGATCCATCAGTTTCTCTTCTATCGACTTCAGTTTCCTCGTGATCTTGAACACTTGCTTCTTCAATTCAGTTTCGTTCACTCTTGGATTTGCTTTCATGTCAATGATGATTACATTTTTATCCTCTTCATTCATCGTTGCATTGTTATTTGTTTCATTCTGTCTCTGCATGGCTTGTTGTTGTTCAATCTGTCGTCGTTGTCTCACTTCATTCAGGAATTTCGGTATTAAATTGATATTGAGATTTGCTGTTGGATTAGGATTTCGATATCCAACATCTGGGTGTTGAAGCATTGCCAGGAGAAATGAATAGTGATGTTGCTTGTATGGGCTGTCAGGTTTGTATGTTCGACCATCAGTAAATGCGAATTGAGTGTTTGGAAATAGTTCTCTAACCTCTCTGATTTGTTCCTTCACTTTCCAGAGTTGTGTCATTTACTACGAATTAAAAAAATAAAAAATAAAAAAAGTTGAGTGATTATTTTGGCTTCCTCAAATGTGGCTTCTTCTTTGCTTTTAGCCAGGAATCAAGTCGCACTTTGAAAACTTCAGTACCACCAATTTCTCGATATGTGAATGGAGTTAGAACCTGCTTGTACTCACCAACGAGCTCACAGCTGTACTTCCTCACTTCATTTTCCACAAACGATTGAGTGTAGTGTCGCCGTTGTGACATGTGTGGTCTGTTCCCTTGATTCCACAACTTTGGTTTTATCCTCCACTCAACACCTTCATGAACATAGATGACTGGGATATTATGTCTGACATACTCTGAGACAAGTTCACAATTCTCTTCTTTCATTGACTGAATCAAAGCTTGCTTGGCATCTGTTCGACGTTTTTCACTCCCCTTTGGAGGGTTCGAAGTCTTTAGCGAGACAAATGTAGTATTCACTGTTGTCATTTAATACAAATTAAAAAATCAAAAAAATAAAAATGAATTGTGAAGTGAGGTGTTGGAACTTTTTATTTCTTGTTCCTTGTTGTGCCAGCTTTCATCTTGCTTCTTTCTTTTTTTGATTCTTTCTTCCGTGTTTCATTTTTTCATTCATTCAATTCATCGTTCGTTCTTTCATTTTTCAATCATTCAATCATTCATTCAAGTTTGTATGATTGTACCGTAGGACAACCCGATACTCCTTTGGGGATCAATCTATCATGATCCTACTCAATGACTGCTGCTGGCGAATTCCTTGAAGGGCTAAGGTATTGGGGGGCATGATTTACGGTCACATTCAAGTGATGCCCACAGTGAACCCCCGGGGACAGCCTCCCAGCTCGTCCCGCTCCAATCCAACCTTCAATTCGTTCTACGCATTAGCCACGAGGGCACCATTTTGCCTGAGTATCAAGGGAAATTACGTCGAGGTTTCATACTTCAACTTTTTGGAAATTTTGAATTTTTGAATTTTTGAATTTTTGAATTTTGTGAATTTTTGAATTTTTGAATTTTTGAAATTTTCCTAAGTATTTTTTTTTGAATTTTTTTTTGAATTTTTGAATTTTTTAAATTTTGAAATTGTTTTGGCATTTTGAAACTTTTTCATTTTTTTGAAATTAAGATTGCCCCTCGCCTGAATCGAACCACCCCCTAGAAACGGGTGGACATGGAACATACCCACTGAGCTACTAGCTCCTGAAAATGTTAGTTTCGACCTGTGCTTTATATCTCGAATGTTCAGATCTGCTATATATTCCTTTTATCGTCTACCTATCTACCCTCCTTAAAAAGCATGACTTTATCACGGGAACGACTTTTTTACCCTCGTTAAAAAGCATGACTTTTTCTCGTCAGCGATTTTTTCAAAATATGTTAGATTTTCCGTTTAAACATTTTACCCTCGTTAAAAAGCATGACTTTTTCACGGGAGCGTTTTTGCTATATATTGAATTTCTTGACAAAGTTTTCAAATTTTAAATCTGCTATCGTGTCTTTTTTTCGGGTATAAAGTTTCTGATTTTTCGGGATAATTTCAGGACCGGATAGTCTAGTGGTAATGGTGAGTGCACGCACTACTACTACTAAGCTGAAGGTCCTAGGTTCAATTCCTGGCGGAAGCATTTAATTTCACATATCACTGCCCTTTGGCATGGTCTAGGCCCTTGGCAAGACCAACGTACGTCTCCGGAACTCAAACCGATAAAAATGAGTTCCGATGCCGGTCTAAAAGGGACCGATGAGAAGGGTCGCAACCTTCGGAACCTTGAAAAAATACACCAGCTTCCGCCAAAATCAAGGTTTTTGCTTTTTTGAAAATTTTCAAAATTTTGCTTCAACTTGAAAGTTTGAAGTACCTGAACTCTGGAAGAGAATATTTCTCTAAGATTGACAACTTTCTGAAATGAAAATGACTTTTACTCCAAGTATTTTCTGAATTGTCAATCGGCATGGAGAAAAAGCTATAGAAGTGGTGTCTAAGGAGCGGGGGTTCCCAAATCGCCTTCTACACTACTGATCTCCAAAGTACAACCAATTGTCCAAACGAACAGAATACTCTTTTCCCGTTTCCAAACTACGATACTTGAATGGTTCAAGTACCTTTGTGTATGTTCCAACTAGTTCACAATTCTCTTTTTTCAATTCATTTTCAACAAACGATTGTGTGTATCGTTTTCGTTTACCGAGGTGACTTCGTTCTCCTTTCATCCATTTCGATGGAATCACCTTCCATTCGATTCCTTCATGTCGATATGTGACTGATCCACTCGAACAAGTATATTCGGAGATCAGTTCACAATTTTCATTTTTCATTGATTCAATGAGCTTTTCCTTTGTGCACCAGTTTGCTGCTGACAAATATTTACGGGGATGCTTGTGTGGTCTAGATCCTCTCACGAAGTTGTTTACATACACTCGATAAATTTCATCTGGTTTATCTTCGTGCACGTATTCGAAAGTGCTGGATACCAGATAGGTTGTTCCTTGTCGATTAAGAGTCGGTGGTGATTTCAGAATCAAATGTTCATTTTCCAAAATTTCTAGTAGTTGAGTTGGAGTTAAAGATGTTCCCATTTATTACTAATTAAAAAATAGAAATAAAAAATAAATAAACTTTGTTTCAGTCAGTCAATCAGTATTGAGAATCTGACTGATTTATTTAGATTCTCCCAAGAGTAGTATCGTCTAATGTGAAGGGGTTCCACATTCGCCTATATCACTACTCAGATCAGCCCTTTGTCCTCAAAGGTGTCGCTTCACTTCTGATTGTTGACATGACTATGCTAAAAAAACTCCACCACTATCATTGGAACACCATCATTTGTTGTTTCTTCAAAGTGGGTGAACAATGAACATGACATGGAGTGAATTCACTTCTGAGATCTGGCCCATATTTTGAAAACTCTCGGTCACTGACCGTCAGTGCTTTTTCGAAAAAAGTGACCGGTCACCTCGGTCAGTCCAGTATAAATGGGTGATTTTCTTTGAGGTGTCCACACACTTTTTTTAAGGGTTGATCGTGACCTAAAACCTGTCTCCTCTTTGACGAAATCGCAAAACAATCAATGAGTTGAAGACGTGGATTGAATAAAAGCTGTTTCCACCTCCTATTTCCGTTCATCATCCAATATCAAGACGTCCGGATGAGTGGCGAAAACCGAATCTATGATGAAAAAAAACTCTAAGTACTTTTTCACCTCACATGAAATCATGATTTATCCCTATTTTTCCAAAAATTAACATCTGATGATGCCTATGGAGTGTTTCGTTCCATGTGGACATATCATAGAAAATCTCTCATATTGACTTCTGAAAACGGGAGCTGTCCATTGCGAAAGTTGAACGAGGCAACCGCTTTGCGAATTCCATTCATCTTCGATCTCTTCTAGCTTTAGCTGAAAAGATCGCCCCTTCCTCATGAAGAAACTGTGTTTTCAAGCATCCAATAGGGTTCTGATTTGCGAGAACCCGCTGTCTTGTGTATTGGTTCACATCTCGGCTGTAACAACAGTCCACATCTTAATCTCGCAGGAAAACTCCCAAACAGTTGGTGAAGGCAAAGAAAGGGTGTGATCTCTCTTCTTCAATCTCTCTTTTCGCAGATTTGACGTGAACTGTGCCATCGAATCATGATCCGCATTGCACTCTTTCTCTGCCTGTTTCAGAACACCTTGACGACGATGACCTCTTCACATCTGTCGAACAGGCGCGAACAACCGTTGAATGCAGAAACAAGTGTGAAAGATCTTGGATCAGTGTTGGGGCTGGAATCAAACACAAATGGATGTGAATGGAATACATTTCAAGTTGTCACTATTGCAGAAGGAGCATACATTGGCCGTGACATCGAAATCGCGCATCGCTCTCTTGAACTGTCAGGCCAGCGGTCATCCCAAACAACCGGACTTGGAACCCGAATTGTCACATCGTGTGAACCAAAAAGAAAGAACAACGCAGATATCGGCGACATCCCAACAGTGACTGGTTCGCTGTTCGCTTTGGCCAACTCCACACTGTCATTGATTTGGATGCAGTTTTCGCTGGTCGACACTTCTGCGGAAGCAGGGACAGCAAGACTGGCAGTTGTGTCAAGCAGCATGCTGTCGATTTGGGAGAGTGTTCTTGAACTGTCGCGTTGGACAAGCCCGATTCTGGTTTCGTCGTCGACAATTTTGGAAACGAGGATGGAGTCATCAGTTGTGGTGAACACATGTTCGATCTCGAGTGAAAGTGGGCAGATGGCTGGGCTTGTCGAAACTTCTGCTTTTCCAGATTGTGGAGCGTCGCGATCTGTCTCGATTGTTGGTTGCTCGTTCAACTCACAACAAGTTCTCGGAAAGCACGGGATTGGTCTGTCACTGACACGAACAGCTCGACGAATGAATGGGACAGTTGGAATAATCTCGTCATCGCTGATCGGATCCTCGTTTGTGAACATGAGCTCGATTGGGTCTTCCCGCCAGCCACACCTTCCCCACTTGTCGCAAAAGATGTTGGGATGTGTTGTGTCCTGGACAAGTTCGCATTTGTCGGGATCGACGATTCGGGACGTGAACAACGGAGGATCAGTTCTGTGCTCGAATTCCTCCTTCTCATCCCTCCTCCCCTCCCCCAACACCAACCCGGACTCATCAGAATCCACAGCAACAAGCCCTTCTGACTTCAGTTCACAACCATTCGTCGATGGCGCTTTTTATACCTTCACCAACGACAGTGGAAACGAAAACTCAATTGCCGAGTTTTCGAACTGCCGCTTCACTGGTACTGCCTACGACATCTTTACGTCTCCAGAATACGATGTTATGGGCTATCCTTTTCGCCCACTCTTTTTCTGGGACTACAAAGGCTCGGTCTCCATCGACTCGTGCTCCTTCACTAACTTCATCGCCAATCCATTTGGGGGTGGTGCAGTTCTTTTCAAAGCCTATTATCCACCAGACCACTACGTGTTCGAAGCCTCCTTGTCGAACTTCACAAACTGCTTGTCCAAAAAGTTTGGGGGAGCGGTGGGTCTTAAGAATGTGGGCGAGACTCTCGTCAAGTCGTGCCGCTTCGAGAACTGCACCGAAACGAAAGAACGCTATGGTTCTCAAATCTTTGAAGGAGGAGGCGGGCTGTCTGTTTCGAGAATACCTTCATCGGGCCAAGTCGATTTGGTTGATTGTGTCTTCGCTGACTGCTCTGCGGAATATGGAGGAGGGGTGTTTTGTGATGGTTTCCCCCTGACTCTGTCAGTTGTGGGTTCGAGGTTTGAACGCTGTAAGGCTTTCATCGACCCAAAAGAATCATCTGGTGGCGGGATTCATGCATTTATGCCGGACTTTGCCGTGGTAATTAAGGAATGTGAGTTCATCGAATGCTCGACTGCCACGTATGGTGCTGCGGTTTATTGTCGTCTCTCGAAAGACGTCATCATCACGGACACTCTCGTGAGGAAGTGCTTCTCAGGATTGACGAGCGCGATCTTTGTCTACGCCGAGGACAATTACGAGAATCTCTCGTTCTCGCATTTGGTGTTTGATGGGAATTCGATCGGTGCCGCCAGCACTTCCTCTTCGAATGACAAATGCGACTACGACAGACTGACCAAACAAATCATGATTGATTTCGCATTGCATTTCAGCTCATACACCGATCGCACATTCACTTTTGAAGATTGTTTCAGCACGGTCTCTCCATACTCATCAGGAGTTACCGACTGGAGAGGAGAGAAGATCTACAAAGAGGTGCCCTCGGTGCTTTATCCTCAGAATTATTACGAGAAAGATTACATCCAGATCGGCCCGTATCTGACAGATTTCCCGACAGCGAGATTGAACGAGAGGACTGGACTGGTTGAGTTGGAGATGAAGGCGAAGACACCGCTTACAGTCGAAAAGTTAAAACTGCAAGCACGTAATATGTAAGAAATAATACTGACCTATGTTTTATTCTCTTCACAGTAGAGTTCTGTGGGGATATTTTTGACGCCAACAACCAAACCAGCCTTGTTGGTCAGTTTGGAGGTGAAATGTTCAGTTGGGGGACGGATCCGATCTCTGTCAAGAACAATCATTGGAATTGTTTAATTTGGTTTTCAGCAACAATTTCGACAGAAAAACAGAGATAAATCAAATCATTGCTGAAATGGAGAGATATACAGAGAAAAGAGGGTAATTTGAAAAGTGAGATGTCACGACTACTTCGTCGTTTCGAATCGATTGAAAATATGAAATCAAACAAATGTAAATTGGTCTCTTCATCACTTATCTCGTCATGTGTTGTTTTCATTCGAGTGGAAGAGTGAAAGACAGTCGCTTTGATTTTTGACTTGACGTTCTGACCTGTGTATTGAGGATTGAGCTTATTCGGTCTGAGACATCTCAGAAAACATCTGATTACAATAGAAATTAGAGCTGGAAGGTCAAACGGCCGAAGGGTCGAAATATCTGATCCTGTCCTTTCCGGACAGACATTCCTTCCGTTTCGCACTGTGCGACACTCCAAATCATGGTAATCAGCAGTGCATCGGTGTTCGACAGAGTGATTTCAGAAATTTATCGAAGAATGCACAATTTCGGCTGAGATGGGAAGAGTGTTGGAAACCATGGAACAATATCGGCGAGATATCATCGTAAGGTCTGAAATAATGAAGGAAAATGGATGATACCCGATGAAATCATGTATTGTTTATATTCTTTACGTGGAATTGCATCTTGTTGCGATCTGTCAACAAGAGTCGGTTTCTGTTCAGTTTGACTCCAACTCTCGTCATCCGGAAGAGCATTTCTGAAAAATGATGAATATTGGGATAATCGTTCTGACAAAACTGAACTTAAATCCAATGCACACCGTTGTAGAGCGGAAAGGGAACTTCAGTCGAATCTGGCGGGAGTACATGTTTGATGGTGGAAGAAACGCTACTTCTAATTTGAGTGTGCGAATACTGCATGTTGCGAGAGGTGAAGGCGTCTGGACGCGGTGAGAGGATGAGGAGAGGAAGATCAAACCATGAAGTTTCTTTTTCTTGTCACTCTATTGACCTCGTTTCTCAGCGTCTATTATTTGAAAAGTTCAGATACATAAAAACCGTGAAATGGAGGAAATAGTTAAAACAGATGCTTCCGTCAGCCTTGCAGTTTTACCTTTTCGACTGTATTTCACAGGAATATGAAGTGACAGTGGGAAACGAGGACGGAACAGACAAAAGATTTAGAATGTTGTTCGTCAACGGGACAGGGACGATGGTCTCGCCATCTGAGGCTGGTCTGCGTGTTAACCGTGTATACGGCATCATTTCGATTGTGGGGGTAGTTCCCTCAGCCTCTTCCTCAGACATGATCAACGACGACACTCTACCTGTCTTGCCGTATGCCTTCAACTTCTACGAGGTGGCAAAATATTACTCAATCGAATGGTTCTCCGTATTTACGGACGCTCCCTCATTCTCCACACTCCAAGTGGCGACCGCCCATCTCATCGAGTCTGATCCGCTCTCAGCGTTTATCGTGCTTGTGTTCGACAAGGAAGTGAAGGGATCGTACGAGTTTGTTGTGGAGGAAGAAGGGGAAGACGTGACACTGACGATCAACGCCGAAAGCAGCTCGAAATCTGGAGCGACGAAGGAGTTCAAAGTGATTGGAGATGGGAAGCTGCTGACACACGACACAACATACACAATCAAATCGATTGTTCGAATTCCAGAAGAGGACTCGCCGTTTGTTCGGATGAACGAGACGATCACATTCCACATCCCGAAGTCGCCGATTGGCCCATCCGAAGAGCCAGAGCCTTCGGATCCCACTGACCCGGAAGAGCCGACAGAACCAGAACCAGACGATCCGAAAGACAAGAAAGCGCTGTCTCCGGAAATGAAGTCGCTGATGAGCTGGCTGATTCCGCTGGTTGCGTGTCTGTTGATTGCACTCGTCGTCGTTGTCGTGATTTTGCAGGTCAATCGAAAGAAGAGGAAGAATGCAGAGCTGGCACTGAAAGAGATGGAAGTGCAAGAGCCATTGGAAGTGGAGAAAGTGGAAGAGTTTGGAGTGGATTGTTCAGACCGAGTGATTCGGACAGATGGAAATGAACATTCTGCGTTCCATTCGCAGCAAGAGGACTCGTCAGGCAACATTGAGACCAATCAACAGAAAAAGAGTGGCGAGGCCGAAATTGAGTGGGTTGAGGTGATGGCGTGTCATGGAGACTTTGCGATATCAGCAGTTCCGATGACGAACACGCTGTATTCGATGTTGCACAAGGAGCACAAGGAGATTGGGAAGCGAGTGATGGGAATGCAGATTGTGAATGGATTGAAGCATGTTGTGAGTGATCGAGGATGGAGTGATGTTCTGACGCGTATGTCGTCTCACTGGATTCTGATTGACGGAAGTGGGAATGTTCAGCTGAAACTGTCAATGACCTCGGAAGAAGCGAAACAGGAAGCAGCGCAGACGCACACGAACGCCCAACGAGACCCAAACTTGGAAGGAAACGGGAAGGAAGGAGGAGAGATGAGAGAGGACAGACACAGTGACAAGTCGGGAATGGATGGTCTTCGATGGCGAGCGCCTGAAGTTGTGATGGCAGGAGGACGAAATGGAGAGAAGTCGGTGGATGGTTCGAAAGCGTCAGTTTTTAGTCTTGGCCTAGTCTTGTGGGAAATGGAGACTGGTCAAGTGCCGTTTGGAGAACTGGATGCAGTGAATGCTCAGCGACAATCGGGGACAGGAATTGGGGGCCGACAATATCTCATCAAGCATTCCATCTAAATCTCATCAAGTTTTGATCAGACTTTTACTATGTCCCTTAATTGTCTTTTCAAATTTTCTGATGTCACTCTTTTTCCGACTCAACACATCATTCTTCTTTTCATTTCAGTCTATTTCTCTCAATTTTCGATATTTTTGGTGCAATAATCTCACTTCTGTTGTTTCAAACACAATACGTTGATCAAGCCATTGATTGTTTCTTTCATCCCTCTCTCCACAACTCACAGGATCTCTCTTCGGATCATCTTGTCTCGTCGTCTCCCCTCGCTCAGACGCACAGTTCGACGAACAGTGCCAAGCTCTTCCCTCCGACTTCGCCGCTCACCCCAACACGAGGCTTGCATCACGCGAAGCTGGCGTTTTCAGAGCAAGTTGTGGATGTTCACGTGGCTTCTGAAAGAGAAAAGTAAGACGAGGAAGAGAGAAAGCGAAAAGTGGAGTCGGAGATGGAGTTTGACTTGAGAAGGAAGAAGAGTCGGTTCAGTTTTGTGGAATGGGCGAAGCAGGACGACGAGAACGAAGACGCCAAGACTGAAGCCGTTGAGAAAGAAGCAGAAGAGAAAGGTGAAGAAATGGATGGGAGACAGAATCCCCCTTCTGACCCAGCTTCTCCCACCATCCCTCTTCTCCCGATCAACTTCAAAGCTCGCCCATCCTCGTTCGCATCAAGTTGAGTGGTGCGTTAACAAACAATACGAGAACAAGAAGCGACAGGACGAGCTGTCAGTGCTGAAAGAGAATCGGAACATCCGAAACAGGAGTCAACATCATCTCCTCACACGATCTGTGAAGCCCAAGCGAAGAAAGGAGTTCACGCGAATGACACGGAAGAAGGGGACAGGGTTGATGGAGGAGGGAAGTGTTGAGGTTCAGAAGAGACGAATGATGAACACGGGAAGAGGGAGTGCTGGATCAGCCCGACCACGCACTCCGAGGATCGCATGCCAGAGCGGAGAGGTTTGTTGTGGAGAGGGAGGGAGAGCAGGTGATTGGGCGATTGGAGAAGGAGATTCAGGACGCTCAGGTGATGATGTGGTTCTCGAAGCAGCTGATGACTGGTTTGGAGATGCTCTCGTTCTTGTTCTTCCTTCATGTCTTCGTTCTTCTCTCGATTCCTCTCTGTTCTCACTCTTTCTTCCTTCTCCCTCCATCTCTTCCTCGTTCTCTTCAGACGAAATGAGGAATCTGGCGGAATGGACTGAAAAGCAGGGAGAGAAGAAAGAACAGGACAAGCTGAGGATGTGGTGGAAGGAACAATCAGAATCGGTATGACGACGGACTCACAAGAACAGAAGAGTTAGTGTAGTGTTGGCCAATCGAACACGATGGAAGGAACGGGACAGTGGAAGAAGAAAGGAAAGAGAAGAACACGAACACTCTCCAATCGTCCGACGCTGACCAGTCCGATTGCAGCGACGACGACGGGTTGTTCGAGGTGGACAAAGGGGAAGGCAGGACAGATTGGGGGCGACGCTCGATCCTGGTTTCTCTCCCCCAACCGAACACTTTGGACGAGATTGCAGAACCGACGGACTCGGCTCTGTTGACACTTCATTTTCGTTGGATCAAGCTAGGATGAGGAAAAAAATAATCAATGGCTTGATCAACGTTTTGGGTTTGAAACTACAGAAGGAAATGCTTTGCATCAAAGAATCGAATAAAACGAGAAATATACTGAGATGAAGATAATAAGGATGTGATTAGTCTCTAACAATGAATCTCTGATGTAGAAAAACAAGTATTAAGGGACATAGTAAAGGTCTGATCAAGACTTGATGAGATATAGACGGAATGCTTGATGAGATATAGTCGTTCCCCAGGAATTGGGCCGAAAATGGAATCAGTTCAGAACTCAGAGTTTGTATCACTGATCCTTCGTTGTGTTTCAGTTGATCCGAAAGAACGGCCAACACTTTCTGAAATTGGAGAGTTCCTCTCTTCTCATCCCGACGAGACTCGTGTTCCGTCTGGAATGGAAATGAAAGAATGAGAGCTGACCTCAAATGGATCTCTCACACACCCACACCATCATCGTCTCGTCGTTCATTCCTTACCCCATCACTCACATTCTTTGAGCATCTCTTTCGATGGTCGTTACATGTCATTTGATGTCTTCTCAACCATGTCGATGTCATCTTCATTTCGATGGAACACAACCCCCCTACCTCCATCAACTCACACACATCACACCTCCTCCTGTCTGTCTCTCTCAATCTCTGTCTTCACTTCCGATCTCGCTTCTTCTCGCTCTCCACCTCATCCACCCATTTCAAAGTGAGCACCGACATTCTCTGTGTCCAGCTGTTCTTCATTTGTCTGTTTTGATATTCCCAGCTTCGGCTGTCACTTCGTTGCATCACGTCACCTTTCCATGCATTGACTCGATTGTTCCCTCTCGTCCTCTCTTCGTTTCCATTTCACTTTCTGACAACTTTTCGTTCCGATTGATTCTCGTCTTGATTCCAAACTCCGCTTCCATCTCTCTGCACCACCGACTCGCTTTTGGGTTTGGGCTTTGGGTGTGTGGGTTGTGTGGAAGCATTCCTGATCTCTGGAGTGCACTTCTCACTTCCGTTTCCTCTTGTTCTTCGTTTTTCGTTTTGGAATCGATGTCTTCTACTTAAATTGTTAAAGGATCAATAAATATCAAGACTGAACCGTCTTCGTTGTTTCATCTCCATGTGAGAAGTCATTTCTGAGCTCAATTCTATTACTCGTGTCCCTTCAGAAATGAGTGATGAGGGAGTGGAAATAACGGTGACTCAAGACCAGTTTGTATTTCAAGAGTGCGTAGGAATACTGAAGGGATGATCTCTGAAGGTTGACTTCTGCTTGCGTAGAGAGAGAGAACATGACAGGTGATTCCACCGACTGATGGAGAAGATGACAGTGTGCGATCTGATCCATCCGAAGAGAGTTGAATGAAGAATGCTGAATGAAGAGACAAAAAAAGAGAATTCTGAGAACATGACGAACGAAAACGATAGACAATTCAAAACTGGGTGAGTGCTTTGTTCGATGTCTGGTGTGTCGAGGGGGAGTTGGAGGAAAAGAAGAGTGAGCATTTGCAGAGAGTTGATCAGAGTTCGTCGTTGTTCTGTTGTGTCGTTGTTTCTGTCTGCCTTCTCTCCACGCGAAGAGAGTATCCGCTGAACGACGATCCACGACGCACAATCACAGGCACACAACCACCTCCACCGACAGGAAGGCCTGCCGGCACATCAGACGACAACGAATGAACAATCTTCCGCTTCGGCGACACAATCGGCATTCCCAACGAATTGCATCTAGCAAAAGCCATGCTTGACCAACTGATGAATTTGCTGTTCCAGATATCCAAAGTCCTGAGAGATGTCTTCGATCTCGCTTTTTTCTTCGCACTCTGTGAGTGTCATCCCGCCTGCATTCAGATGGCGATGGAAATCGAAGGTTCGGAGTCTCTGCGTCTGATGATCTCGTTGGATTGCGTCGAGAAGAGTCCCAATCACAGCAATCCCTTTTTCGTAGTCATCCAAGAAAGGCGAATTCGACACAGCGAACACGACATGATCCAACAAACCAAGTCGCACCAACGTCATCCGATCAGCATCAGACGAGACACAGATTAATCGATGGAAGACTTCGAAGGCGATTGACGCGATCGCAGGAAAGCGAGATCTGAGAAGATGAAGGAAGGAAGGAGGGAGAACAAACAGGAGATTCACATTGAGAAACTTCATGAAAAGGGGTTCGATGATGGAAGAATTGAAGCCTGAGAAAGAATGACAACAGGAAGACGATACAGGAAGGGTTCAAGTTGCTCAAACATTGAGACAGAAGGTGGATCTGCGTATAGATCGACAGTTCTTCAAATATTACTGTGTTTACGTTCTTCTCGAAGGAGTCGAAGGGATTTGGGTTGACGAGAGAGGGGATGCCTGAATCAGAAGAGAGAGTTTGGAGGATGCCTCGTTGCGCACCAGCCAGAGACGGAAGATGGAAGAGAAGTGGAGAATCGAAGTTTGGAGGAAGGCTGAACCAGTGAAGAGACACGACAATCTCTCCGACATCTCTCAACAAGGACAATTCGTTTTCTTCCGGATTGGAATCAAATGGAGCGAGCATCTTGAACACTTCGGCGAGAGTGGCACAGGCACCGAAGGGAGTCGTGAAAGCACTAAATGCGCGAAAGAGAGTGAGAAAGCGAATCCAAATGTGACTTGTTCGGACGAGGGGTGCGGGAGAGGATGGAGTGTCGATGGACAGATGAGGCTTGCAGAGCAGAGTGTCGATGAGACGAGGGGGAGGATAAAAGTCGATGAGGGCCAGAATTTCGGATTGTACGTCATCCTGATTTTCATCCACGAAGAACATGTCAACAAGAAGGATGATGGCATTGCTGTCGAGGGTGAGTTTGGGAGAGCGAAGAAGGAGAGAGTGGAGTCCGATAATTGGAGTGTAGAGGAACTGACTCGAAGGGCAGAGAGTCGGATTTGGCTGATATCTGAAGAACGCGTTTGGATCAGAACGCAGATACCGCTCGAACATCAGATCCATCGGGAAGAAGGAATGTCTGTGATGGGGATTGATGGATGTGTAGCTGAGATAGAAGGCTGGATTAACATCACGTGAGAAATAGACTGGATCCAAATGTAAATCGACTGTGAGGCGCTCTGTCAGTGCAGAAGGGAAATCGCAACCACGAAAGACAGACAGGTACGAGCCAAGAGTGATGGCGAGTGGACTTTGAAAGTGTCTGGATCGCTCCTGATCTGAAGATGGACTCGGATCGCTGGAGAGACGCGACATCATCTGATTCTTCCTCTCAAACGAAAGAAGGAAGTCCATTTTCCATTCAAAGGAGATTAAATCGATGTCGGTTAGTAAAAAGCTCCAAAGGAAGACACACGCCTCATCGAAGAGCCACTTATTGCTCAAGTCTGTCGCCAGAAACCCACTGAAATCGAAGTCGGACATATTCATGCTCGAAGTGTCCCCAATCTTTGAGCTGAAGTCGAACCACCTCGCCCACAGTTTCAGCAGTGTCATCATTTCGAAGTGTGTGCCCTCACGGAACGCCGTTCGGAGGCTGTCGAATCTGTCTTCATGGGGATCATCAATATATGTGTCGATTTCGAGAAGTTGGCTGAAGAGTTCGTAGCATTCCAACAGCACGGCGAAATTGGACGAGTGGAGGCCAGAAATGAGGAAGGATCGGAAAGACTTGACATCAACAACGCATTCTGTGGATTGTGTCGCTTCGACAACAGCACGACATCGACGGAGAGATGCCACAACCTTCTGATCGTCGATCTCGTCGAACAACGATATTTCAAACGTCTCGCTTTGATCGATGAAATGAGGAGATGGTTGGAAATGAGCGTCAAGTTCGGATTCCGAAAGGATTGATGGGCGGAGGTTCCACAGGAAGGAGTCGGGGCGTGGCCGTGTCTTGAGGGAATGAATTGTTGAGAGGATGTGTTGTGAATGACGAATGATGGAATGTGTTGAAAACACCAACTGGCCAGAAGAGTGAGTTGGAACATCTGACGACGAGAGTTCAGAAGGGAGTGATATTTCTGTGGAGATGGCTGATGAGCTGACATTCGTAGAATTGATGCTCATCTCCAACTGAAACGGAGGACAAGTGATGAATTGGCCAGTCTCGTCGGATGAGGATAGAAATCCGCTCTTCTCTTCGAGTTGAGGGAGCTTGTCTCTGAGTTGATGTTTCGTTTGGAGTGATTCGAGCGTGAAGTGAAAACAGGGAGATTGGAGGAAGGAAAGATCAGTCTGAAGTGAATAGTGAACGAAGAATGAAGACACACCAGCGATATCACACTTTGATCCACCATCTCCATCATCGTCACCCATTCCTCCCAGTCAAAATAGTCATTCCGAAACACTTCCATCGATTGTGTTTCTTTCACCTTCTTCACAGCATCCAGAATTTGTTCTGAAGATTCACCAGCATCTACACAGTGAAGAGGGTGGTCGGCAGGAATCAAAGAACTGCGATTTTGTGGATGAAGAACGAATCGGGTGAAAGACGTGGCGAGATTGTGGAGGCGAAATGTCTCTGAAAATGGATCATCAGTCTCGGGAATGTCATGAAAACACTCTCTAAAATATGGTAAGAGATCTTCCGGTGACGAGTTTGGATGATGTGGATCAGATGGTACGAAATGTTCGACGAGGGCATCCATGATGCGTGCGAAGACAACATCTGGTTGATTGTAGTCAAGAGGAAGGAGCAATCGAAATCGATCTTCGAGAGTTCGATGGACGCGCAGAAAGAACTCGCAGAGAGTGGAGATGTCGGAAGAGAGTGAGCCAGAAATCGATGGCTGTTGTGAGGAGGGAAAAGCTGGTCAGATAAATGAAAGATGAAAAAGTGAAAACTGATTAAAATGGTGGAGTAGCTGTCGATTCGGATATTGTCGAAGGTCAGAGGGGGTGCGGTTGGGTGTTCAATTCGGATGGAGTCTATTCCGATCACCGCTTCCACAAACCACTCCATCAACAGCTGAGGGAATTAAATTCAAACAAAAAAACAACAGACAGTCCAATGAAGACATTCACTTCCGCTTTCAAACCGCTGGAGATGCGATGAGAGAGTTTGCGTCTGAATCTCCTGGGAAAGTGGAAGATCATCCTCATTAGTTTCTTCACAAACAGTGAACATGGAGAAAAGGGATGGAAGGGAAAGAGGAGTCTGTCTACTCATTCAGTCAAGAGATGTCAATAGCTGAAGAATCTAGATGGAAATCACAGTGAGAAAATGAAAAGGAGATCAGCAGAAAATGAGGCGATATATAGATAATGATGAATTTCAAGTGAAAAACGAACATCAAACGATTGTGGAAGATGTAAAATCGAGATGAATGACAAATCAAAATTCAAATCAATTGAGGAGATGGTGGTTTTCAGAAGGAACTCAAACGATGTTGCGAGTGCAGGAATAGTGAGGAGTATAAAAAACTCTCGGCACTGAGGCAGAGAGAACGAGATCGAAGTTGGAGACTCACAAAGTTTGGCTTGATCTCGTTTCACATCTCGGGTCTGTCTTCTTTCTTCATTGATAGTTTGATGAAGATAGACAAGGTCCATTTCAGGTGTTTTGATCTCAAAAGTTAGGAAAGATGGCTCTTGAGAGGCGATGTCTGAACGAGTTCGAGATGAAGTGAGAGACTCTTACAGACACGACAATGAATCAAACTGAAATAAGTGTGGAAGATGGATCTCGTGCCGTGTTCAAACAGACGACGATAAAGGATCATCAGCGGACGAGGGGAAGAAGAAGAACAGCAACCATTGAGAAAGGAGGAAGAAATCAGCTAAATACCGACAGAACCACAAACCAAAAGAGAAAAGATTCCCAACACAAGCGGAGTCGAAAACGACGAAGAGAAAACCAGATAGTGAGAGCACGCAGCCAGAGAGTGAATGAACAGACACACGAAAAGAACATAAAAGGGGGAAAGAGAGATCAGAAAAGCAATTCCTGTCAGAACAGGAACGCTCCTCGTGGCGTCTCGAAATAGTGAACTGACATGCGTGTTCGACAGAACAAGAACAGAAATCGAGTTACATTGAAGATACCAACGATAGTCGGAACAGAAAGATGAATGAAGAATGTTTAGTGAAAAAGAAAGACCGAGATAAGAGCTCCTCTCGACTGAAAGGAAAACGAAGAGAGTTCTCATTTGAGAACAATTTGTGGTGAAGGAAGTGTTAAGGTTGAGAGTGAGGTTCTTTGTCGTCAGGCGCGTCGTCGTCGCCCAACGTGAGGAGGATGGAGTACACTTCAGACAGTTTCGGCCGTTCCGTCGGATCGAGTGCGAGACAGCTCTCAATCAGCTCCTGCATCTTCGCCCCAACTCCCTCCATCTTCGGATGCGCTCCTGTTCCCAGCTGTCGCTGAGCGTTCGTCGCATCTTGTTCCGCAAACGGCACAGAGCCAGTCTCAATCTCCCACAACACGAGGCCAAGACTAAAAACTGCTGCGCGGAGCGGGTCGACCTCTTGTTCGGCTGGTTCAAGCGAAATTTGTCCCTCTTCCGCCTTCACCACTTCAGGCGCCTTCCATCGCTGTGCTTCCTGAGCGACGTTCACTTCGGCCTGATTCGCTTGTTGGTTCGGGAGAGACGGCGTGGGCTGTGCGTTCTGCAGCTTCAGACACACATTTCCATTCGAGTCGAACATCACCCAGTGTGAGGTCAGACGCGTCAGAATCGATGCATTCAACGATCCTGTCGCCAGTGCATCCAATCCCAGTGCCAGCTGCCTCTCAATCACTCGCTTCACAATCGTCGTTTGCTTCTCTTTTCGAACATGAAGGATGTTGTACAGTGAATCCTGTTCTCGAACAACTGTCACTTCCAGCTTGCTTCCACAACGACACGCTTCCACAAGCCCAACATTCACAGGCACTTCCGACGACTGTGGGTTTTCTGGAAGTGTGTCTGTGTTCGAGTGTTTGCTGAGTGGATCGACGGCTTCGTTCGCGTGGATGCCCAGCTGTGTGCCTTGATCAACTTCAACCTTCTCTTCGATTTGCACTGCGTCCTCTTCTTTCATTTCACTCATTTTGGTGGCTTCGTCTGTTGGTCGTCGACGTCGGCAGAGACAGATCACAACAACCGCAATCAGAATGAGTGCGCAGATGGAGACGATGAGAGGAATCAGCCAGGGAAGTATCTTTCCCATCGCTTGGGCTTGTTTTTCTTTGGCTGATTGTTTGAAGATGAAAGAATCGGTGCGACCATCGTTCTCAAAAGCGAGGAAGGCATTCCACGCAACTCGAGCATCCAGTTGGGAGAAGGAGGATTCTGGGAGAGTCAGTGAGATGCATGTTTCGTTGTGGAGTGTGGTAAATGAGGAGGAAACAGGAATTGTGACATTCCTTCCTTCTGTTTTGTCTGTCACTTCCTCCACAACGAATCCGAGGCTACATGGAATCAGAGTCGAGCCAGAAATCGACACTCCAAAGTTCTTTTTCTTCTTCTCCAACTGCGACGAGCAGTTTTCAATCGAGAGTGTTGGAATGAAGAATGTATGAGGAACATTTGATGAATCACCTCGTTTCACAACGCATTCGTCTGACGTTGAAATCCAATTCGAGATGGATGTCAACTCTGTCGACGACGAAGACGCCAACTCAATCTCACTCTTCCCAAAACAGCCGACGTTCCAGTTCAGCGAAGGGAACGACGAGTCGCGAGGGCCATTCACTTCAAAGTGATTCTGTTTCAGAGTAACAACAGAATCCACAACGCGAAGAGCTCCCTGCGAGATGTGCGAGAATGACGAAGAGAATCCCACAAACGAGCAATTGTTCAGAGCGACGAGGCCAGTGTTCCATTCGCAGAGGGACTCTGTGTTCGACTCAGAAGACGAGAGTCCTTTGAAGTCGCAGTTTCGCATTTCAACGATCGATGAAGCTGCATCTTTCCCATCAAACGACATCAGAGTGTGTGGAGAACACGATTTGTGACTCACACTCTGAAGATCAACAGACACGAATGAGGAGAACGAGAGAAGAGAGGATGAGAAAGAGATGGGCGTGAAGTCTGTTTCGGTTATCTTAACTGACCCTCCACTCACTTCAACTAGCTTCGACGTCAGAGCTGTTTTCGATGATGATGTGAACGAGCAGCCAGTCACGATCAGAGAGCCGCTTCGAGAGACGAGGAGAGTCTTCGTTCGATCTGAAGTGAGAGAGAAGACGAGAGAATCGAGTGTGAGAGAATGAGTGTGGGTGTCTGCCTGGTTCACGAGACATCCTTCTTTCGACACATCCACTCGACCCTTCTCTCCGCTTCCTGATGCAATTTTCGTGATGTCGTGATTGAGATCCTGCTCTGAATGGAGGACAGCAGATGTCTGAACTTCAATTGTCGACGGAAGTGCGTGTTTCAGATGCCTGTCCGCCTCGTTCAGGCTTCGGCACGGGAAATCAGCCTCGCCACACCACATTCCGTCCTTCTCTGTTCCACTCACAACCACAGTCTCACCGTCGAAGGCGTTCAGGTAGAGAAGGAGAGTGGGCGAGCGATAGTTGCTTGTGAGCGGCTCGGCAATGTCGAGTGATTTGTATAAACCAGCCAGCTCGGATTGTCGAGCAGGGAATCCCGAATCCCGCACTGGCTCGATCGTTTGGTCGAGACCGGCTCCCATCACGAAGATTCGAACGGCATCGGATGCTCCGTTCTTCACGTTCGAAAAGTCAACGTTCTTCAGTCGGAGAGAATCAGCTCCTTCGATCTGCACAACTCCATCAACTGATCCATCCACATTCAGATTCGAGATGTTGACTTCTTCCATTTCAATCCTCATTTGGTCCGCTGCCGAGTTGGAGGCAGATGAGGAGAGAGGTGATGAACAGACGAGAGGGACAGTGAGTTGAGATGGATCGGTGGCAGTGAAAGAGCATTGCGAGATGACGAGTGTTCCAGCTGAGCAAGAGAGGAGTGGGCGAGACAAGGCAACGTTCAGAGTGATGTTGCACGATGACATCTTCGCTGTTCCCGACCCATCCACCACTTCACACAATCCCAGATCAGCTTCCCACACGAAGGCAACATTCGATATCTCAACACGTCCTTCCTTCGCGAGTCTGAGGAAGAAGCGATCGTTCTTCCGACAGTTGGATCCAAACGAGAGAGTGGAAGGCGGAACAGGATCGGTCGAAGTCTCTGGAGTGAGAAGGATGGATTGTTCTCTCACCACTCCAGTTTGGTCAAAAAACACTTTGTGCTGGAGGAAGATGGGGATTTGGAGATATTCGAAATTCTCGTCTTTCAGATGCAGCAGAGGGAGATAATCGTTGATCGAACTGCTGATCGCCTGTTTCTCTCTGATCGACGGAAGGTTGGGTGAATCAGAGGCGATCAGAACAATCTTTGGAAGATCCAAGTTGCGGGACCATTCGGGATGGCCTTCGACTTCAATCTGTTTGAACGGAGAACCATCATCCGACGACCTCGTGCTCATCGACCAGCTCCTCTCCGTCAGATTCTCCATCAACTCTCCAAAGTGTGGGAACGACTCGGAGACTGATTTTGTGAAGAACATATCCTGTCCACAGATGAGAGGACCACCATTCGACATCGACAGCGGTGTGAAGAGAGAATCGCGCTGCTTCGACCAATCCCCGTCGATAAAAATCCCACCGCCCTTCACAGCGACACAGTTCGACATCATCGTGGCAGCCATGTCGACGAGGACGATGCCGCTGTAACCGTAGTGCTGCAGCCGGAGATGGTAGTGATGAGACGCATTGAGAAAGATGCCTCCACCGAGTTCGGCTGAACACGAGATCAGAGTCGGTTGAAGCTGGATCAACACATCTTCGCCGACAGAGTGGATGAACAAAGCACCACCTCTGCTCTCCGCTGAGCAGTGTGTGGCGTGGAACTCACTCACGTTGACGATCTGACACTCCTCGAAGAAAGCTACTCCGCCGTTCCGAGCATGGCAGTCGAAGAAATGCGCTGTGGCTAGTTCAACATCACAATTTTGGCAATTCAGCACAGCTCCGTCGCCAGTCGTTGTGACGTTCGCAAAGACTTCAGAATTTGCATATTGCGCGGGTACCAGCCGGAACGATCCCCCAACACATTCGAAACACGAACAGGCAGCGAAAGCAATGTTGTACACACTCGTGTCCATCACCAGCAGAGATGCGGATGAGACACGGACGAGAGGAGCAGAGTGGACTCCTCCATCCGATGTGAATGCACAAAACCCGAGCTCGACACCACCCTCCGAAGAGATGGAGATGAGAGGCTCGGTGATTGATGAATCCAGTTGGTGGAAGAAATACCACAAAGAGATGAAAGCTTCGTCAGACACGGCGAAGAGAGGGCTGTTGGTGTGTGGAGGACACACGAACGGCTGAAGAGACGACTGAAACTGGCCTTTCAGAGAGATTTGTTTTGCCTCAATGGAGAGTGGCGGGATGGTGACTGGAATCTCCAACCTCGACCTTATGCTGACTTCAAACCATTCGCTTCGGGAGATGGCTCGAGTGAGGTCGATGAAAGTGAAATCGGGAAGGAAGAGGATTGGATGTGTGCTCGATGCGAAAGAATACGGAACGTCATTGTCGTAGAAGATCATGTTGGAGAAGACGTCGATCGTCGGAGGGGAAGCTGAGCCATCGATGACTTGAGGTGATTCGCTTAGGGAAGTCACTTCCGAGTAGAACGATGTTGGCAACAGTGCTGGATCGAAGCCAGTGAGGAGCATGTCGTGAGCACAATTCTCATCCCTCCCTCGATTGTTCAGAAAAGCTGCATTGAATGAGAGAGTGGCTGGATTCGAGACAGTGACCGTGACCGCTCCAGCCTTCCCTTCCTTCGATACGCAGTGAGAGAATGTCACTTCTTGAAGGCTGAGTGATTCGCAGTCTGTCACATCAATCGCGGCTGCTCCTTCTCCGGCAGAACGCGTGATGGAGCGGAAGAGAGATTGTTCCACTGAACATGATCCTCCAGCTGCAATCTCGATGAGACAGTGTGTGGATTCAATGTTTCTGAAGAAGGTTTGAACCAAAGACACAGAAGCGAAGTCCTTGACAGAGATGAGAGGAGATGAGACTTGCGTGATGTTCTCGAAAAGCACAGTTGTGAATGTCAGCTTGGCTCCATCTGAGACGGCAAAGAGAGGCACCGAGACACCATTCACAGAAACGATTCGACAGTTCTGGAGACGAGATGGTTGACTGCCCGACCCACACTTCAGCAAAGACAGGCCGGGAATGGGAGACAACGAGAGAGCGTCCAGAACAGCACCTGACCCTTGGTCGCTTGTGATCGAGAATGAGGACGAGGGAGTGTTCGCTTGTGCTTCCTCAACGTCAACGTGGGGTCTGACAGTGAGGATGCCGAAATCACTCGGAAGTGTCGCTGCTCCGACTGTTCCGTCTCCAACAACAATCGTCGTCACTCCAATCGTCTGTGCTTTGGAAACAGCTGACTCGAGTGACCGACACGGATGCGACAACGAGCAGTCATCTCCGTTTCCGCTGCCTGTCGCCAAAACCAGTCCAGTTCCATCCTCCCAATCGTCCTCTGATCGAGTGCACCCAACGACTGTTGCACAATACCAATCCCTGTCAACCGGAGCTTCATTCTTCAGAAACGCGCAGAACTGGATTCGGCATTCATTCGAATCGAAGACAGCACCTGCCTGTTCCGTCGCGCTGTTGCCTTCGAACGTGCAGAACGAGAAGTCAGTGGCCATGGTCATGCACGCACCGCCAAAATAGCCACTCGAGCAACCAGAAAAGGACGAAGACACAACTGAATGACAGCCAACAGCGTTGAGAAGGAGGGCACCAGCTGAAGCTGTGGTTGAACATCGTGTGAAAGTGGAGTTTTCGATGTGGAGAGTGGAGAACAGTCCCCTTCCCCAGGGAATACACACAATGGCAGCGGCTCCTCGTGTGACGCTGAGGTCGGTGAACGAGCACGCTACAACGGTGAGTGGAGCGAGAGTATGGAGGACGATCGCAAGCCCGCCTAGGAAGGTGGAATCTGTAGGGTCCTGAACCAGTTGGGTGAAGGAGCATTGGGTGAACGTGATTGGGGAGGAACTTGGAGCATAGAATTCATGAGGGCCGTACGGCAGTTCATACAGATACTCAAAATGCGACCAGAAGCGGTGACGATCTGAGCCAGTGAATTCAGCACCAGAATATGACAAGCTGGAGCGGGGTGTTGAATAAAACTTCGAAAACAAGGGTTCAAAGTACTTGTGCACAAACACATCTCGCTTGATGGACTTTGTGGTCGTGCAGCGAGCGAAACTGGTGTTCGAGCAGAGCAGCGAGCCGACCTGGTTGAAATCAGAAAGAATCGTCCCTTGCAGTGCACCAACGGAGTGTGTCACTGAGGTGCCGATAGATCGCTGTGTTAGAGGGCCAGTGGGGAGAAAAAGATTCTGATTCGAGGATGTCATGTTAGAGAACGAATTCGAGAGTAATGTTGACGAAAGAGTGGAATGAGGTGTTGTATCATCTCTGTTGTTGAGAGAGTACCGGAATAAGAGATTGTTTCCATCAACAACACATTTCGAGTTCATCGACGACGAGGCCATCACAATGTCGAAGGACGAAGGCTTGTCTGATGGAATTACGTGGCTCAGAGGCCCAATATGAGAATCTTGACCAAGAAATTGTGTGCTGATCAGGTGAAGGGAAGACGATTCTTGGTGAGAGGACTCGGGAAGAATCACAAACGGAGATGAGCTTCCAGAGAGTGAGAGAGTGCAATCAGACAAGATCATCGACGAAGATGCGAGAGTTGCCAGAGATCCTCCGAGATTGTGTTGGACGGCGGGAGAGCGACCCCCAGAAATCCGATTCTGGTTTTGCGACAAATCCGCAGTACCGTCGTTGAACAAGCCGTCCAGTTGGACAACCCGTCCACATTTGGTATGAAGTCAAACTTTCGTCTCATTTTTCTCTTCATATACTTCTCTTTTCCCATATTTCCATTTCATTACTGTTTCATTCACTTATTTCAACAAATTTTTTGGTGAATTGAATTTTTTAATCTCTTCTTGATCTTGTTCTCATTGATCTCCCCTATATTTTGCTTGTCCCGTTTCTCGTCATCCAGTGATCACGATACCCTATCATCCGCACATTCATGGTATTTCGTGACATATTCGACTTCTTGTTTCTCCATCTCCTTCAATCATTTCTCCTCTTTCAGAATAAGACAACGAAACAACGTTCAGCTGATTGGTGGAGGAATCTCCGTGAAGTGGAGAGTCTTCTGAAGAAAAAGAAGATCAAATCTGAAGACAAGCTCCTATATCTTCTCAAACTCGAAAAGTGATGAAAATCCGTGGCGGGATCATACAAACCATCACGGGAATCCACAGCCGTTCGCTCTCGAGGGCAAGAAGAGCATTTCGTGAAGGCCGAGCTATCCGACAATCAGGACGGCAATCGAAAGTCCCTCCAAGGGAGATGAATCTGTTAGTCGGATTGATGAAGCAAAAGTTCAACAAAAACTCCGATCACTAGATCACAAGTCCAAACACGAGTATGGTCTTTTCTTTTTAATTTTCCAGATTCAGAAGATCATGCGCACTTCACCTAGCGCTACTGCACGGGAAACCACACTGGATAGATCATGGGCCTGGACTTTTGCGACTCCAACCCCGATCTCATTTTCTCCAAACCAATAAGGATGGATCTCTCAAAAATTCAATCAGCGAACGCTGAGAATATGAACACTTGGATTTCCCTTTTGAAAGACGTTGTCACAGAATACCAAGTCCAACAGGAGCTAATTTTTAACTACGATGAGACTGGCTTCTCAATGACGGAAAGAAAAGCTCAAACTGTCATTCATCAAGCTGGGACTCCACCACCCGTTCAAATTCAGACTCAAAAGATCCCCAACTTCACTCTAGCAAGCACGATTTGCGCAGATGGAACCACTCTTCCGCATTGTCTAGTGTATCCTCTCGCCAAAGAACCAAGTGAGTTTCACTCACTTCACAAGTTTGATATTGTTCCTCATTGTTTTCCAATGGATATGTGAATGGGACCATATTCTCGACCATCCTACAGGAAACCATCATCCCTGCCATCAACAAAAAGAATGGCTCCTCATCTCGCTGGAAAGACCGCACTCCTTCTCCTCGACAACTGTGCATCGCACTTTTCGTCTAATCTTTCCAAAACTGCAATAGAAAACAATATCATGATATTAACGCTTCCCCCCAACACAACAAATCTGACCCAACCATTGGACGACAAAGTCTTCCAAAGCCTCAAAAACATGTACCAACGATTCTACACACCTCCATGCCCGTTCACTCAACAAGCTCATCGAGAAGCAATCGCTTATGCTTTGCCGCGCGCCGTCGAGAAGGCCTTCTCGATCAGCACGATCGAGTTGGCCTTTCAGAGATGTGGAATCTCTGATTTAAATTCGCAGCCACTCATCGATCGTATTCCTTTTGAGGCTGACGAAAATCACAATCAATACAGACAAACCTGTCAAATATTGATGATGAATCTTTGTGGCTGTAGAAAAGTGGTGAGACCTGGAATTCTTCTGAGTACAAAAGAGATGATTGAGAAAATGATGAAGAAGGAGGCAATTCAAAAGAAAAGAAGAAAGGAAGAAAGCAAGACAGTTCAAACCAAAGAAGATCATCCTCCGGAAGTCCACTGTCAAACAGAGAGAAAAGAGAAAGCCAAAACGGAAACATGACGAGAAACGAAAAGCGCAACCTGCAATGAAACTGTCAACAAAGAAGTCAGAGATCCAGACTCGTTCTATGAAGCAGTTGACTGAGAAAAGACTTGAGGGGAGATCAATGAGAACAAGATCAAGAAGAGATTAAAAAATTCAATTCACCAAAAAATTTGTTGAAATAAGTGAATGAAACAGTAATGAAATGGAAATATGGGAAAAGAGAAGTATATGAAGAGAAAAATGAGACGAAAGTTTGACTTCATACCAAATGTGGACGGGTTGTCCAACTGGACGGCTTGTTCAACGACGGTAATGCATTTCATCTTGATGGATGAATTAACCAGTACCAATATGCTCTTCTGTTCAGCGTATGATTGCCTCCGTCCTTTTCGGGATTGATATCGGTCTTCTTCGAGACTGTTTGATAGTGGCGACAGATGAATCGTTGTCGCGGTTTCACCATTCATGGAGGCAGATATAGTATCCAGAACTAGAGATTGGGCATGATACATCCCATTTTGAAGGGATACTTCGAGATGAATGGTTCTCATCTGCGAGTTTTCATCTCGTTTCGTGAAGAGTGTGTGGAGAGGAATGCTCGATTCATGGTGGACAAACGAATGGATGAGAGAAATTTGGACGAGAAGAGAGAGGGAGAAGAATTGCATCCAGATTCGGGAGAGTTGGACTCCTGATAAGAACAAAAGAGAAATGATTGGATTGATCTGAACCATACAGTGGATTCTTCCATTGATTCAGACATTTATGTTATGAGATTGGGAAATGGTTTGTAGTCAAGATGAATCAATGGGCTGAAGTGCGAAATGGATGATGTGTGACGTGTTGTGACAGATTCAGCGAGGGCTGCTCCTCGCTTGTTTGAGAAACCAAACAACAAACAAATCGAACAAACAAAACTGAAAAGACTGACAACGAACAAGAAGGAACCAAAACTCGGAAAAGAGGATGGAAGAAATAGATGGAGAGAGGAAAGTGGAGTGATGCGACCAAACAAGAACTGGTCCTCATTCAGAGTGAGGAGAGTGTGTGAGATGAGAGAGACGACAGCAGTGAAGAAAGCAAACACAATCATCCAAAAGAAGAACCACACAACACTTCTCCACTCACTTTTCAGGTGCAGAGTGTTCATTTGTGTGGTGTTCATAGTGAGGGGATGATTGGGAATGAAAAAAGAATGAAGAAGGAAAGAAAGAATAAAATGAAGAAGAATGTGGGATGATGATAAATGAAGAAGTGATGAATGAGAAAGAACAAAGAGAGGAGGAATCAGGAGCGGACGTCATGTCCATCACTCGCTTTCGCAACACGCGATGGTTGATCAGCCATTCTCTCTTCTGAAACTACCAATCCATCAAACACATCTTGAAGGCTCGGTCTATCTTTCGGATCGAACGAAAGGCATTTCGAGATCAACTCACGAATCGATGGGTCCAACACCAGTTTCAGGTTCGGTTGAATTCCTCCCTCGTTCTGACGACACGCATTCGCTTCGTCCATCTCTTTCCAAGGCACTTCTCCCGTCCACACCTCCCACAGAACCAATCCCAAGCTGAACACCAACGCTGACTCAACATCAATCTTTTCCACATTCGATCGACTCACTTCTGGTGCTCTCCAGCGCTGGCCCTCAGCTGTCCCGCTCTTCACAGCTGAGAGCCTTCCCCCGAAAAAAGACACTTCATGTTCTCCAACGGTCTTGTCTTGTTTGCTGTCATTCTGTGTTCCTTGTTCGATTTCAGGCGGTTCTTCAGGAATCGTCCCCAATCGAAGCTGAACCACATTGTTGTTCACAAGCACCCAGTGAGGAGAGAAACGCCTTGTGATCTCACTCGTTTTGAATCTTCCCACAACTCGAATCAGTCCCCGAGTCATCGAACGACTCAACGCTTTCTTCTCAATCTCTCGCTTCTTCTCTGGTCGGTGCAGAACATCGAACAGCGTTTCTGCCTTCATCCAATCAACCATTCTCACTTCTCCCGACTCTCCAATCACTTCCACAAACTCCTGCGTCTCCATCCGAACTGATGTTGTTGGATCGGGATGGTTCATGTTTGGATTCACTGTTTGTTGTGACTTGATCAGATAATCAACACTGTTCCCAGCAATCGTTTCCTCCATTTTCTCATCCACTTCCACCCGACCTTCGTTTTCATCATCCAGCTCTTGTGTTTTGACTCCTTGTCCTGTTTTCTGACTGTTCTTTCGTCGACGCCAGCAGATCAACACAATGATCACGATGAGAATGAGTAGGCACACGAGAGAGACGAGGAGAGGAATCCACCACTTCATGTTCTCAATCACTGCTCGCGCTGCTCGATCCACAGAGTTCTTCTGGATCACAAATGATGTCGTCGTTTCGTTCACTCCATACACAACACGACCACACCATTCCAGACTCTTCTCGAATCCTGACAGCAACGACACAGCCAGACTCATTTCGATCTGAGTCTCGTTGAACGATTTCACTGAGTCGACAGAAAGTGGAATCCGAATCGTCTTTCCCACACTCCCATCTTTCTTCGTCTCAGACACTTCCAGAATCAGTGAGCAAGGAATCAGTGTCGATCCTTTCATCGTCAAATCGAATGCTTGTGATGTCTTGTTCAGCGTGCTCGTCGACGATGAAGAGAGTGTTGGGATGAAGAACGGAGCATTCACATTCACATCCTCCCCACTCAACACACAACCGTCGTGTGACAGCCACAGATGAGGATGGTCTGCCTTCCCATCACCTCCACTCAAACTCCCAATCTTTACTTGTCCCTCCCCAGAACATCGAATATTGCGACGGAACGAAGGGAAATCAGACAACTGCGGATTGTTGTCGTGGAGAATCCCGCCTTCGATTTTCAAGTTTCCGCCTTTAATGTTGATCGCTCCAAATGGCAGCTCAGAGAATGTCGATGACGTGATGTTCGTGATTGCATCTTCAAGAATAATCGCTCCTCCACTCCACAAACACAACGAGGTGTCCGAATTCGAGTTTGTGGACGAGGTCGATGCAAGTGTGCATGTTTCGATCGTCAGATGTCCTCCAACCATTCGAACGAAGATCAGCGACGGCGAGTCGGAGAGAAGAACATCAACGTCACGAAGTCGTAATCGGCCTCCAGCCACTTCAACCATTCCCTCTCCTTCCATTTCAGACAACGACGACGAAGGAGACACAAACAGTTCTGGTTTCGTCGTTGGAAGTGATTCAATCACAACTTCATGTTCAGACACCATTCGCACTTGTGAGTTCTGCGTCGTGTTGTGAACGATCGACAGCGACAACGATGAAATCCCAATCCCTTCCACAATCTTCCAACCATCCTCAATCGAACTGCATGGTCTGGTTTTCTCCCCACAGAACAACGTCGAATCCGAAGACGATCCAGAATCCACAAAAATGACAATATCTTCAGGAAGAGATCCTGTCGTGTTGGAGACTGCAGGATCGAAGAGTATCTCTCCATCATCTGGGTGTGTTGCTTCAATCGATGTGATTGTGTACTGCTTGTTGTGTTGGAGAGTCGTTGGCCATCCAATCAGCAGTTCTGTTGATTTCGCTTCAATTTCTGAGGTGATCGTGGCGATGAAGGAGAGCGAGCCGTTCAGAGTCACATTCAGCGACTCTCCAACAAGCAGATCTGTGCCAGTCAAATGCATGACACAGCCAGTGTGCAAAGAGGTTGAGAACTCGAACTTCATGTTTGTGACTGTCCAAATGAATGGGACGATAATTGTGATTCCATCTTCCACATGAAATCCACTCGTCTCTGTCCAGCTTCCTGTCAGCTTGTATGTTTCTCCAAACTTCAGCTGATCTGATTTGACTTCTTTTCCAACTGCGAACTCCGCTGAGCAGTGCGTGTCGTCAAGAATCTCCAAGTTCGACAACGATTCGGCTGTTGTGCTTCCATTCGTCAGACTCAACTTTCCTGTTCGAGAGAGCAGAGCACGCCCCTCCAGCCACACAATCATCGTTGTTCGATCGTTGTTCAGTTGGCTCTTTTTTATTCCGACAATTCGAGCAGATTCAGGTGGAACAGAGAAAGTGACATTGGCATCCACAACCGAAATTGAGTCTTCAACTTCGAATCGAGTGATCACATATTTTGTCTCGAATGAGAGCAGAGGCTTAGCTGTCCCGAAGATCAGTTCAGTGTGGGTGTGTGTTACCGAAGAAGAGTCACTAGAGAGTGTTCCAGACAGCTCAATCTCATCACCAATCAATGTCGATCCTTCCATCTTTCGAACTCCAACAGTGAATCTCTTCTCTCCTCCCAACTTCACTCCATTTAGTGTCACAACTGCTGACTTCTGTTTGTCGTCTCCCAGCGAGCAAACAGCTGACGTGATCCGAATCGGTTCAGATGGAGTGGGGAAGGGAGGAGCAGTGACAACAGCCACAACTGATGAACTGTTCATTCCAACTATCGAAATTTCTGTTCCATATTTCAGAGATTCGGTTTTGTTGTACACTTCCACAAGAACGAACCCAGCCGAGATGTCAGATGATGTCATGGTCAGAGAAATCGATTCCGACGGCGATTCAGTTGATTCCAGAGTCAGTGTGAACACTTCCAGAGGCATTCGTTGTGTTGAGAGAGTCAGATTCAAAGTGTTTGGATCGGATGCATAATCACATGACACTGAGGAAAGGGTTGGACCAAGTGGGGTTCTGAATGATGTGGCAGAGAGGAGGATGAGGTCGTCCTCTCCATCCACTGTTCGGATCACCGATTTGATCGTGTAGTCTGTGTTGTATTGCAGCTGTCCACTTCCTCCAATTCCGATCGTCGACGTTCCTGTACTTGTTGAGCTGAATGTAACTGAGAAAGAATGACCTGATGTCAATGTCACTGTGAATGTCTTCTCAGATGGCAGATTCTCACCAGAACCCGAAAGAACAAAAGTGGACGAGCTGACCTCGAGTGGAGCGGTGAGTGAGGAGATTCGGGGTGGATGAGGCACTTCGAAGAAGAGACCAGAGTCAACAAGAATCGACGACGAGCCCGACCCAACTGACAACAATTCGTACTTCCCTCCAAACACAACATGCGTGCTCGACTCACTCCCCCCAATCGGAAAGTTCACAAAACACTTCGTCGATGTCACGTTGAACAGTTCTCCACTCGACACCATCTCGTTTGATGTTCGAGAAACAACAGCAAGTGTCTGCCCATCTGATGTCAGCTTTGATCCAGTCAGTTCAACAATCACAACGTCTTTCTTTCCATTCAGAGCACAGTCAACTGACGTGATTCGAGGTGGTTCTATTGGTGTGGTGAATGTGATTGTGTTTGAGAGTGTCACTTCTTCCGCAGTCAGTCCATCTAAGTCAGTCCACATCACTTTCGTCACTTCGTATTCCGTCTCCCATTCCAGTCTTCCTTTAGCTGTCGATGGATGAAGAGGTGCTGTTCCGATCAGAATTGTTGAGTTGGAGCGAGTCAGTGTGATGTTCCATTCATTTTCTTCATTCTCAACTAGTATCCAATAACTCCCTTCCTCCAAACGAACTCCCTTCACAACAATCTCTGTCGTGTTCCAATCTTTCAGCGTGGCGTCTGCTGTCCGAACTGTCGGTGGTGGAAATGGGGCGAGTGTCGATTTGCGATGCGTGTATGTTGCGCTGGGAAGAAGCCCATTTGCTCCAGACGAGACGACTGCTTTTCCCAAGTTGGATGATGTTGTGCTATCTCCGAACACGACATGGACGAGGCGAGGAACATTCGACCCGTCCAGCAGCATATTCATCGTTCCTTTGATCGAGTTTGTTGTTCCCACTCTCACTGTTGCTTCATCTCCATCGAATGTGACATCGAGCGATGTGATTGTGGGGATGGTGAGCGGATCGATTTGCGGAACGAGATCGCTGTCCATCTTGCGATCAGAATTGAAATACACATTTGGGGCTCCTGAAGTGGAATCGCAAAACTGGATCATCCCTGATGTGATTTGGACCGAAGCATTAATCATGAAGTAGATGTCTTTTGCGTCCAGATTGTTCTTCGATGAACATCCTCTGAATTGGATGAAGGAGAGAGACAGAGCTGTCACTTGGACAATAGTGATGGCACCAGCACGATTCGTGGAAGAACAGTCGACAAGGGCAGTGTTCGAGAATGTGAGAACTTCTGATGCAACAAACATCGCTCCATCATAACCTGCTTTTGATTGTTCGATGAAGCACCTGTCCATCGTCATTGACGATGCAACATCAACCATAATGCTTCCTCCACAATCCTTCGCCGAACATTGCGAGAATGATGAGTGGGAGAGTGAGACCGGATGTTTGTTGTTTGATGGATACGAGACGCGGACGGCTCCTCCATCGTCAGAATCCGCAGTGCAAGCACATCTGTGGAAGAAGCAGGTGTTGATTGTGAGAGAGGATGATGTGCTTTGGAGGAAGATCGCGCCGCCACCAAAATATCCTCCGCCTGCGACTGTGATCGTGTTGAATGTGCAGAGAGTGAACGAGACAGACGTTACATCTGATGTCACGTTGTTCAGACGAGCAGGAGACGAAGTTTGAGTTCTGTTTTGGAATGAGTATGACAATTCAGCATTTCGTTCGCGGACACACGATGAGAAGGAGGTGTTCAGACACAGCAAGTTCCCTCCCAAGTTCGCCGACATCAATCCTGTCCCGCTGTCGTGGTTCGTGCTCTGAGCAACACAACTCCCAACCACGAGTTGATTAACCTCACTTCCGAACAGCTGCTTGCCTGGTGAGAATGCAGACGTAGATGATGTAACATTCACAAGAGTGCTCGAGAGCAGACTCGTTTCCATTCGAAGAGGAGCACAACCAGAGACTCCCAAACTGCATCCCTGTCCACTCATCCCAAACGAGAACAGAGGGCCAGTTCCAAAGATCAGTTCTTTCGAAACCAAACTGAGACCTGTTCCAATCACTGAAATCGCCTCCATTTCAGCGTTGTATAAATCAGATAAGTCGGACGATGCAGAGGAAACCAGCGACGGGTGTCCATCCCCCACACCAACAAACGGTGCAATCGAGTCCGATCTTGAGCGTGGTGTCACGTCACACAGCATCACTGTCGATCCCAAAGATCTCTCCCCATTTTCAGATGTTCTGATCACGAACGGGCAGATATCGCTGCTGGATGTGATCGAACTGCTCGAAAATCGCACAAACGAGCCAGCCAAACAGCAGATCGATTTCGAGTCCGATTTCACCAGTGCGTGCACTCCTTCAACACAAAACGTGCTGTTCCGAATATCAAACATGAACATCGTGGCTATTATTTCATGATCACTCGATTGTGGAGATCTGCGCGACGTTCTTGAAGTTGACTGCTGATTCTGAGACGACACGGGATGTTTCGAATTTGGCGAGTCGTGTTCCTGGAACAGGAATGTGGTACGATTCCCAATCAGGGAGATATCTTCCGATCGGATTGCGATGGTCGAGGAGATCACGACATCCTTGTTCAGCCTCAAGATCTTCGATGTGGGAAGACCATCTTCATTTCTGTTGATATTTTGGTTGCTTAGAAGTGACAGAAAAGAGGTTGGTGTATTTGGGAGGTGTGACTGGGTGGAGAGGAGGAGAGCGAGGATGACGAGAAAACTGTTCATTGTAACGCACGGACTAATCCATGTTCCGGCTGGCCCAATATCATTGCATCTTGAGGCCACTTGAATCCTTATTTCATTGAAAATAAGATATTCGTGTTGAGATTGTTGTTGAGCAGGAGAAATCGTTCCGAAATTTGAGGACTGTGTACTCGACAATTACGAGTCTTCCGAGAGAAAGACATCTAAAAACTGAAGTGTGATTTTGATATCAGATTGTGCGAGTGAACAACGCAGGTCTGCCGGCCACGACGATCGGAGAGAACTGAATGTGGTTTTGGACTTCAATCCGGACTTCTTGCTCTGATTAGAATTCAAAACAAAAGTCACTGATGATTCGAGACGATTGAGGGTTCACTCCATTGAATTTCAGAGAGAATCATCGAAAAAAGTGTGTTGAGAGTTTCCCATAACTTTGTGATTTCATGAACCAATAGCATATGAGAATCAAACTTCTGTCTGTGAGATGAAAATGAAAAGTCCCAGAAGAGTCTCCAGAGTGGAGTACAGCTTCAATTCTTTCACTTGCAACCGTCAGATGACAAGAGCGTCGTGAAAGACGGAAGAGGAGATGCTGAGGGAAGGGTGAGATGCGAGATGACGACATGCGAAGTTCGTTGCGACATGGTGTGCTAGGATCACGAAAAGGAGAGAAGAACGAGTCAACGAGTGAGTGAACAACCAGAGCGCGAGACTTGAAAGAAAGAGAGTGTGAGTGATGATGAAGACATGAAGAATGTGCGAATGACGCGAGTGGTTGGTGGGAGGTCGACGTCGAGAAACGACATCGAAATCGGTAGAAACTCAGCATTTATTGAGGTGGAAGGAAGACGAGAAAAAAATGAAAAAGAGACTGTGAAAGTGAGAAAGGAGAAGGGTGATGTTCTTCACCCTCCCATTCCGATCACACTATTCAGCGGTCCTCAAAATTAAGACAACTCAGAAAGCTCCGACGATGAGTGAGCATCGTTCAATCAAGATGGTGGGAAATGGGATTGGAGTTCTTGGCTATCCCGCATGTGTCTTCATCTCGTTCCTCGATTCCGCGACTGCTGATTCGTTTTTGTGCGACGACAGGAACTCTCCAACTTCAGTCAGTGTTGGCCGTTCTTTTGGATTCAAAGAGAGGCATCGTTCCAACAGTGCCACGAACTCTTCATCGTGCCAATCCGACATTTTGGGAGGAATCCCAGTCCCTGACTGCTTCTGAGCCACAATCGCATCCACTTCTCCATACGGAACAAGACCAGTCTCGATTTCCCACAAGATCAGGCCAAGACTAAAAACTGACGCATTCTGCCCATCCACCTGTCCATTTCCAGCTGCAACTTCTGGTGCCTTCCAACGGAGACCATCCATCCCAGACTTCCCTCCTTCTGTTCCGACCGCATCGGGGTTCTGTTGCTTCTGAGCGAGGAGTGCTGCTTGCTCTGCTTCGGTTGAGTTCATTTCAAGTTTCAGGTGAACATTCCCAGCCGAATCAAGGAGAATCCAGTGTGGGGAGACTTGCGTCAGAACATCACTCCGTCCTCGATGAGTAACAAGATGCTTCAATCCATTCACAATCTGCATCCCAATCGTGCGGTTCCGAACTGCTTGTTTCTGTGTGTGCAGCACCGAATACAGCGTGGTTTCCATTCGAGCTGTGGAGACAGCGAAATCCCCACCGCACTTCATCACCTCAACCAACTCAGCACGTCCATCACCTTTGGATGATTGTTGATGTCCAAAATCAGTCGGGATGAGACTGCTGTCTGGGCCGAAGTTGGAGTGGCTGATTGCCTGTGGAGGGATCTCGGCATTTGTGTTCTCTGGAGCGGCCATATCGACTTCGATCTTCTCGTCCACCTGCTCGTCTGTCCGCTCTTCCAACTCCTTCAGCGATGTCTCCGCTTTGACCTTCCGGCGACGGAGGAGAACGATGACGATGATGGCGACGAGCAGAGCAATGAGCAGGCACCCGACGAGAGGGATCAGCCAGCTCAGCAGTTTCTTCGTTTCTGGCGACATCGCTTTCTTGGGATCTTCCGGTTCTTCTGGTTCCTTGGGAGGGACGATCACAAAGTGGGGGATGTGGAAGGAGACTGTCTCGTTCATCCACACAAATGGCGATCCTGTTCCTGGCGACGGTGTGATCGACTTGATTGTGTATGTCGTGTTGTGGGTGAGCAAGCGATCCTTGCCAACCACAACAAAGTGGGACGAGTCACCCATCTTTGAAGACTCCTCGAATTCAACAGTGATTGTGATGTCCTTCCCTTCCTCCTCCACAACAATGTCGTATGATCCCATCACTTCTTTGGTAAGCATCACAGAGACGTAAGCAAGTGGCTGGTCGGATGAGACGAGATGACCTTTGGCTCCGAAGAGAGTGGGCGGTGTTGGAGTGGTGAAAGAGACGAATGAAGGTGTCGCGGCGAGGTTGAACGCCCACGCTGCTGTCGGGAATGTGATGGCATTGGAGAGAGAGGAAGAAGAGGAGGGAACAATCCCGACAATCGATGTGATTGTGTACGAAGTCGAGAAATCGAGATTGAGATTTGCAGACGGCGATGTCAGTGTGCCCTTCCCGTCCACAAACTCAACCTCTCCCTTCACTTCTGTCTTGTCCTCGTTGTTCTGAAATGTCACTTCATATTTCTGTGACGGAATCGGCATCTTCCCCTTCATCTCCAACTCCACCCTTCCCGACAGCGGACCATACAACACTCCCACTCCTTCTGTCAGCAGTGGCCCTATGTTGTTGAACGCCTTATCAAACACTCGGGTGCACGAGTCATCAGGACTCAGGAGTTCGGTCATCATGTGCAATCCAGCGCTGTTTTTCGCACACGTCGTATAACAGTCGACAATCGAGAGTGTTGGCTGAGTGGGAGCGTTGATGTAGTTCACAGAGACGTCCACAAAACCAGTTGTGTTTTCTGGAAGGCACAACGGTCGATACGGACCAGCATTCGGTCCGACGGAGTTGTTGACGAACGCGATGCGGGTGAGAAAGATTGACGATGGCGTGTTGTACATTTTCATCAATCTGATCGCACCAGCTTCGCCAGAATAGCAATTCTTCACGAGACAATCAGTGATCACACACGATCCAAAGTCCCAAGCACCGAACGCACCTCCCGTCCCGTTCGCGGAACAGTCGACAAATGAGCAGTCCTGCACTGTCAGTGATCGAGGGGCTTCGAGCCAAGCAAGGAACCCCCCTCCGGGAGAGTGCATCCATTCTTCACCTGATTTGCATCTGAGAAAGTGGAGGTCAGTCAACAGGATGTCACAGAATGCATAAAATTCCATTCCACCAGCATTGTAAGGAGTATAACAATCAGTGAAATTCAGTCGAGTGACTTGCCTCGGGGTCTCTCCATAAAAATAAGCATCGAGGCCGGCTGTCCCAGCCCCCATTCCTGCAATGAAACAGTCCTTGAAGAGACAGTCGGAGAGAAGAGGGGTTCCGCTCGCACGGAGGGACAGGCCACCCGTCCCGTTCGCCCCGAAACAACCTTCGAAGACGAGATTTGTGACAATTGCGAGAGCACTGGCCACATTGATCCCGACATACAATCCACCAGCATCCACAATAGGTTTGCCAGAAGTCCCACACTCTTTGAAAGTGCAGTCGACAATCGAGGCCGACTCAGAGATATCCACAAACATCCCTGCTCCGTTCTTGTTGGAAGTGATGTTTGTGAAGTTTGTCGCCTGGACGGAGACTTGACCTGAAGGTTGAACGGCATCTTGTCGAATGCACACTGCGCCCCCACCCAAATCATCAGACCCGCTGCTGATGTACGTGTGGTTGGTGAACGAGCAAGAGGTGATGGAGATCGTGCCTGTGTATAGGTTGAAGGTGAGTGGGCGCGAATTTGAAGCATAGTTGGCACCAGTGAAGTGACAGTGGGTGAATTTAGCGAATGTTGAGTCTGTGCCACAGTCTTTGTCGAAGGTGTATTCTGTCCCATCATCCACAAACGAAGTGGTAGTGCCGTTGGGGGAAGTGAAGGTTGGTGGTTGGTCGGTGTCGGTGTTGGGGGAGAGGAGGGATGAGAAGGAGGAATTCGAGCACAAAACAGAGCCTCCATTGTTCATGTCTCGAATCGTCGATCCCGACAAATGCGAACTCGTCAACGACACAACACATCCCAACATCTTCTGATTCAAATACGGAAGATTTGGCTGGTGTGAAGATCCAATCGAACTCACGTTCACAAACGAGCATCCAATCAGCAACGATGAGATTGTTTCAATGTCTTCTCCACTTTTTCGAGCTGTTGGTGTAAGTGCCAGACCAATCCCGTCTTTTCCGAGAACTGTTTCGGAGTCAAACGAGCATCCAACAATCGACACGGAAACTGACCCTTCAAGGGTTGGAAATGCTGGCGATTCAACAACACCACGCATTTCCCCAATATCATTCCATATCAAGCAATTCTTCACCACAACTGACGACGAAGCGGATGATTCCTCCGATGTCGACGGAGAAATCAGAATCGGGCTTGTCCAACGTGACACTTCAATTCTGCTTTCAGATATCGTCAGCATGCTGTTTGACACAACTGCCAGTCTCATAATTCGTGTTTCAGTTGTTATTTGTCCTGGTTCTTCAGAATTGGCGACGAGTGAAAAGAAAAGAGTTTCCAACGACAATGTTGAGTTTGTCAAGGAGAAGATGCAATTAGTACCCGTGGGAACCTTGACCTTTTCTTCGTTTTTATAGCGTTCTGACTCAGATTTCAGGATAATGCGTGCCACCGGTGAGTTTCTTCCAGATGACTGTTCGCCCGACAATTGTAAGCACCTACCCAGTATTTTGATATTGCTTCCGATGTAGGTTCCTTCTGGAATTGAGTGAAGTTGAGTTTCATTCCAACTTGGAGCGGCATGCTTTGAAAAGATGTCTTGAAGTGATTGGAGATTTGTTGGATGGATTATTCCAGAAGGCGCGGCTAACATGCGTTGAATGAGACTTATCTGGAGCAAAAGAGGGATCATGATTCGTCTCAGAGATGCGTTGATTGCTAATTCTTGGCGAAGATGTTGATGGAATGAGATTCTGCCCTTTCTTTGGATATTGTTGACACGGAGTCATCTCGTCGTCGAACGCAATCTGCATGAAAATGATAACAATCGAACAACAGTGAGGAAATCATGCTCGAGGATCGAAACAAATGTCGAGTTTATGATGGAGGTTCTTGCGATCCAACCAATTCTATTGTCTCAACAATCAAATGCTTCCAACTCAGGTACAATCAACCATTTCAAATACTGGTGGATCTGGACACACATCTGACGGACTGGTTTGACACATCATTGTTACATTTTAATTGTCCCATGGGACAAATTCTCGAAATTCAATCTCGATCCATTTTCACATCCTTTTGGTGATTTTCTGTCTCTTCTCAATGATCACCACTCATCTTCGCCTTGCTATCTTTCAGATGGAGGAATTTAGAAGATGTGAAAGTGAGTTCAAGAATGGCGATGAAACCGTCCAATTCAAGATCGCTCATTCTGTCTTCAACATTCTCACATCAGGTCTGTCACATGGTTCTCTCATGATTATTTAATTATTTGCGAACATATTCCTCTGATTTTGATTGTTCATTCTTCATTCGTTTTATATCTCAGAACCAACAAAAATGAAGGAACGAAGTGAGATTGGGATTCGGAGTGGATTGTTGGAAAGATTTTCAGAACGACTTCCCTCCGACTGTTCATCCACCCTATCTGTCTGTCCCTCTTCTTCTCTCGAAATCATCCAATTTTTCAATCGTGTTGTTTTTAATGATTTTCAGGCAGTTCTGTCGAGTGTGATTGGGGTGATGGTGACATCGGTGTCGGAAGATCGATCTCGACTTCGGAGTGACTTGATTCCTTCCCTTCTTGTCCTCTCCTCTGTTTGTTCCTCACTTTCTTCATTCCTTCTTTTCCTCCATCTTAATCCTCTTCTCGTTGATGTGTGATCGATCAGCATGCAGACAGTTCGTTGTCGACACCAGCCACACACTCGCTCGGGTCTGATCTCTACTCTCTTCTTCATCATTCTTTCCTCTCTTTTTTCTCTTTCTCTCTCCAACTATTGTGATTTTTTATCTTTGATTTGATTGGATTTGTGTTAGGAGTCTTCTGTGTGGAGGAAGGCTTTCGTCTATGGAAATGGAGGGAGTGTTGAGTTCAGGAATTGTTGAGCGACTTTGCACACGAATTGAAGTCGAATCAAGTGATGTGGATGTTCTGCCAACACTTCTTGTTCTGGACCGATTGTGTCGTGGCTTTCGATCTCACGTTGACAGCGAACAGCATTCGAAATCGAAAGAAGACAAGTTCTCGTTGACTCGTCGCTGTGGCTTCGCACTTGCTCGAATTGAACAAGGAATACTGACACTCGAGAAGGCAGTTGGAGGAAAGATGGATTGCGACGAGAAAACACAAAACATCCAAAAAGAAGTTGGAGGAATGATTGTTCGTCATTTCCGATCGTCGAACCACTCATCGAAGACAGAGATTGGAGCGATTGGGATTGACTTGGCCGCAGAGCGAAGAGAAATGGAAGCTGAACGGGAAAAGATGCGACAATCAGAAGAGGAGAGACAGAGGGAGTTCTCGAGGAAGATGAGAGAGATGGAGGATATGAAAAAGATGCACGAAAAATGGATTGAAGAAGGACGACAGAGGGAGGAAGAGAAAGAGAATGAGGAAAGGAAGAGAGAAGAGGAAAGGAAGAGACAGGAAGAAGAAGAGCGACGAAGGAATGTGAAGGAAGGGATAGCAGCAATCGAAGTGTTCCAACAAGACGAGTTTGCTCTCACTGGAAATGTCCTCACAAAGATTTCCATCACCATTCGGCATCTTCTGTCACATTCATTTGGGGCTGTTGTCGTGCGATTCACTTTCATCATTCGAGCCATCAACGACTCGTTTCATTTTGGACTGATCTCGACTGCTCTGACAGAAGAAATAATGAAGGAACAAGATCTTTTCATCAGCTTGAGAGGGGGAGCTGGATGGAATTGCTATTCAGACTTCTGTTATTTGGTACAGAACAAGAAAGCATCACACAACAAATCAGCATGCAAGGCAGGAATGATCGGACAGCGAGTGGTTATGGAGGCAGATGGACGAGAAGGAATTCGAACACTGAAGCTGTCACAAGATGGAGAGACACAGCCAGTCTTCTTTTCCAACATCCCTGTTCCGTTCCGATTCGTTATCCATCCATTTTGGCAAGAGAATTCAGTTGAAATTGTGTCAACTGAAGTATTGAGAGAGCCATCGATGGTTGGAGGGAGTTTCGAAGTGGTGATGGACTAATCCGAGTTCTTCTCTCTTCACAATCGCCCTCACTTCACGGTTAAGTATAGGCGCAGATCCGATTTTCGCTACGCGCAGATCCAAAAAATCGGATACGCGCAGATCCAAATGGATACACGCAGATCTATACTTTTGTTGTTTCTGTTCGAATTTATGGCTGGTGATTGTGTCAGAAAACTTCAATACGGACTGATTTACTCTCACACATCTTTCAGAATAACAAATCGATTGAAAAAAGTTGATAAATTGAGCAAGGTGATTCCAAAACAATGACTGTCGCAAATTGCGATTTGAAGATACTGCTCTGGATGAAATATTGAAATTTCTGGTTGTGATCCATGATAATGCTAATATTCCCGAATACAGTGACAAAGAACAAGTGTTATGGAGTGTTTTTGCCTTCGGCATTGGAGGCGAACAAGTTGACAGTATAGCGGCTTCTATTGGATCATACAGATTCAAAAGAATGGAGTGGTGGATTGAACTGTTCGAGAGGTTTCAGAATTGGCCAGATCGCGGCTCTCCAATCTCCACGTTTGGCTCGAGCGCTTCAGCAACAACGGAGACGCTCTGCTGGACGAGTTGATGGTGACAACGAGGAGAATCTGCCCTCCGATCGGGATGGGTCCTGTGAGAGGAACGACAGAGAGGGAGGGATCTGTCTTCTCGACAAAGAAGCAGACATTCGACTCGATCTGCTTCTCTATAAATTCCGCTCTGCCCTCAGAAACCTCGCCGATGATGCGGAGGTTCTCGACTGAATGTCAGGCGGCTTGAAGTGGGATGGTCGTCTGCTCGGCGAGGATGGTCTCGAGAGGAACATGGACCAGACAGTCTGTCTGGATGCCCTCGCCCTCTTTGATGTACGAGCCGTGCATGATGACGCTGGCTGGCGGGAGCTGCACCACTCGCGCGTCTGTGGAGGAGTTGCCGAGGAGAGCAGTCTGGTCCATTTCCCAGTGGAAGTTGGCTGGGTGGTTTCCAGGATTGGTGATGTTGAATGTTTCGCCCACACAGCGACTGATGTTGGAGGAAGAGAAGGAGAGGAAGACTTCGTTGACAGGGAGTTCGAGTGAGATGGGGATGATGTCAGCTGCGATGGTGAAGTTCTGTGCATTGTCCCGATTGAGATGAGCGAGATTTCGTTGGGGTTGAGTTGAGCGCGAACCTCCTTCTGTTCGATGGCTGAACAAGGTTGGTCTTTGCCATCGCCTTCCGCTTCAGCACCATCACCTGCCCAGACGACAGATCCTTCGCGGAGGGGGCGACGATCGACCTTCCGCGATCGGGTCATTCCGTCGACTTATTGATGGTCGTTGATGACACTGGCTCCTCCTTCGTCTTCCCCAGCTTTTTTAGGTCATGAACCTGATCGCCTCCATCATTTGGTTTGGACTGGTGTGTTTGGTAATTTCGGACCCATCTGCTCCTACAGGTATTTTGGCGCGGCTGGTTGCGAAGATGACGATGCCGGGACAGGAGCAAGATGTGGGGTGTTTGAAGTGAGTGGAATGATGATTGGAGCGAGTTGTTGAGGCGGTGAGACTCGCGGAGTGAGAAAGAGAGAGTTTGAATTCTCTTGTTCCTCTGACGATGAAGGGGATTGTTCATTTAGCTAGTTATCTCCACTAATTGGGATGGTCGTCGGATTTATGACAATAGGCGGGTATACACCGGATGGAGAGCACGGAACGATGATGGAGGGAGGATCATCATTTCTTCCGCAGTTTTTGACTTATGAGTGAGCAACGTGTTAGAAATTGGATCAGATGATGCTGGTGTTTCATTTTCACGGAAATGAGGAACCAAACGCCAATATCAGAACGAAATCTTGACGAGTGTCATGAGAACTAGCACGATCGCGATGTATCGGGGAAGCTGTCAGAATTATACGAGGCTACTGGTTAGCTGGATCACTTGTTGATCATTTCAGACGGATATCACCCATTAAACGCTAAATTGGATTCTCATGAAGATCGTGGTGGTTGTGATGGATATACAGAATTTGCCTGTTGTATGGAGAGAGATATCGAAAAAATATGTGAAATTTAATGCGAGGAACAATAATATACAGCAATTGATGCCAGCGAGAGCAAGAAAAATCGTCGTTTCTTCATTCGAGAGATGATGACGATTTGGATGAAGAAATGTGTGTTGATGATGCGAAAGCGGTAGAAGGGAAGAGAAGAGCGTTGATCGTTGTGAATATTTTCAGAAGCAGAACTGATGTTGAAGAGGAAAAGGATAGTAATCAGGATGAGACACGGAACGGCCTGAGATGTAACCCACGTGCAGGAAGAGGAAGAAAACTGTCGGTGTGAGAAATGGAAAGCCTAACTTCCCAATATCGAGTCATAATAAGGGGGGCAAACCTCAATCGAAATAGGCCTGATGGTTTGATCAACATTCTCTTTTTATGACTTGATACAATTCAGATTTATGAAAAGTTTGGAAGAGTATGAATGAATTGTGAGCAATTCCAGCAAAAAAAACATGAATTGGATCTGGTTAGCAATAATTAATCAACGATCCTTTTGGATCTGCGTGTATCCATTTGGATCTGCGCGTATCCAAAAAATGGATCTGCGCGTAGCGAAAATCGGATCTGCGCCTATACTTAACCTCACTTCACCAATCCATCAGGGCATTCACCATATTTCATTTTCATTCCTGTTGTTCACCAATTTAGAAAAGGACACCCCATTCGAGGTTGCAGCTTTCGGTGGTCCGCGAAGCGTCGAAATGGTAGCGGCGACTGGCAATTAATCGGAGTTGTCAATCACTGTCAGAAGCACGAAGGAGTCGATAGAGAGGACAATAACACACATGTGAAACAGGCTGCGGTGCATCTCTTTCAGAATTTTGAGGGTTTATTGTTGAAAAGTGAGAGAGGAGTATTCTAAGTTTAAGTTTGTTCAGATAATGGGTTTGATCAGTTGTTGAAAAGATGAGCAAGTATGTGTCTCATTGATTCGGTGGAACTTGAATTATTATTCGCGTTCATTATTATTTTCTTACAACGTCTCCTTTTTCTGCAACTCAGAAAGAATCCAGAAGAGGAGAAACAGAAAAAGTATGCGAGGAAGATGAGAGCGATGTAAGAGTCCATATCTCTTTTTCAACATGGATGTTGCACAATTCTTTCCCTTCATCGTTCTTTTCTCACAACGTCTCCTTTTCCTGCAACTCAGAAAGATTTCAGGTGGAACACAGGAAGCCCTGCAGAACAAAGGCAAAGAAATTGCGCTAACTGTGAAGGAAGTTCCCACCAAATCAACTTTCGTTAAAGACGGCAAAATTACCCCCGATGAATTTATCGCAGCTGGTCTGTTCTTCATTTTGTTTTCACCTTCCCAAAAATTCTCCAATGTCATCTAGGTGATCGTCTCGTTATGAAAAACCCAGTTTGGACATGGTATGAATCACTCACTCATTTTCCATCGACCCTCGTCTCATAGGCAAGGTGGTGACGCCGACAAGAAAATGTGGTATCTCCCGGACAACAAGCAATTCCTCCAGGTCAAGTCCATTCCATGTCGAGTACGTGCGAGTGCTCTTGCAGCTGAGGCCAAGGAAGAGATGATTGGAGGCGACAACGACGACGATTGGGTGGCACCAGAAACAAGTCTTCATCTTCCCTTTTCCTTCATTTTCATTTCTTCTCTCTCATCTGCATGAACTATTATTTCCACACTCAGCTAATCTCTCCGCTGAGCCAACCAAAGAAGCGCCTAAAGCTTCTGGCGACGAAGACGACGAAGATGACGGAATCTTCGACTTTCCCGACGATGATGACTCTGTTTGACCCACTGATTTTCCATATATCATTTCCAGGCTGTCCCAACAACAAACCTATACCGTCGATACGATGCAACCATCTGCTTTGATCTTTACTATCTGTCTCCGAAACTATTCTTGTATGGTTATGACGAAGTGTGTTTTCATCAATAATATTTGATGCTCTTATTTAGGATGGTACAACTCCGTTGACAATCGAGCAAATCCTCGAGGATCTCAGTGAGGTCTGGAAATTTCTCTTTTTTTGATTATTCTGTCCCAAATAGGAACATGCCGCTAAAACAGCCACAACACTTCCCCATCCGCATCTTGGCATCCCCTGGACTGGCATCCATCCATGCAAGCACTCGATCACGATGAAGAGTATGATCGATCGCGAAGCTGAAGCGGGACGGACATTGAAGGTCGAACAGTACATGTTCTTTTTCCTCAAGTTTGTCCAAACAATCTGCCCCACTCTTGAGATTGAAAAGACGATTATGTCGGAATAGGCCTTCGTGTTCATCCCCATTTTTCGAAGCATTTTCTCATTGATCTCGCGCTGTTTGTTTTTATCTCTCACTTTCACATTATCGTTCTGAAGACGACTGAGTTGAAAAAGTGAGAAACAACTTCAAATATGCAGGAATGGTTTTCAACCGAAGAAAGATATGGAATAATGGTCATGATCGTGAAGGTTCATTCCATTTTTTCACTGGGAGGATTTTCTCGTCATATGTCATGTTTGTAACAGTCTCAACTTCTCTGATGGGTTATTTCTCCATTTTTTTAGTTCACCCATTATTTCAAAATACAGATGTTGTCTCATCTCATTCTGGTTCTTATCGAAGCATCCTCCATTGTGGACATTGTCAACAACGATCCTACATCCACCTGGGTTGCTGTTGACTACCATCCAAGCATCATGTCTCTCGAAAAGTTGAAGCGCCGAGTTAACCCTCACGTCACCTTCCCTCGCCGCAAGCGTTTCACTGTGCCTGACGAAGATATCAAGAATGCTCTTCCGGAAGAATTTGATTCTCGTCAGCGCTGGCCTGTCGAATTCGCTGGAATCAGAGATCAAGGAGACTGCGGCTCCTGCTGGGCGTTTGCCATCACCACCGTTGTTGCCGACCGCTATGCCATCAAGGGATCCCCTCGTGGGCATTTGTCTGCTCAGGATCTTGTCTCCTGCGACACGAATGATTATGGCTGTGGCGGATCCGAAATGTACCCTGCTTGGGACTGGATGGTCTCTGATGGAGCAGCGACGGAAGAATGCATTCCTTATGTGTCTGGCGGAGGGCGTGTCCCGTTGTGCCCCTCAAAATGCAAGAACGGATCGGACATCGTTCGCCATCGCGCAAGATCGATCTATTTTCCCGACACCGAACTGAAGATTATGCAGGAAATATACGAATTTGGGCCTGTCCAAGCCAATATGTACACATTCCAAGACTTCTCAACGTACAAATCTGGAATTTATGAACACAAGACGGGCATGTGGCTGGGCGGCCATGCCGTCGTTATTCTTGGATGGGGGGTCGAAAACAATGTTCCATTTTGGCTGTGCCAGAACAGTTGGGGGACAGCGTGGGGTGAGAACGGATATTTCAGAATCGTCCGCGGGAAGGGAATGTGCGACATTGAGGAGTTTGTGATTTCGGGGAGAGTGGTCATCTATTGAGCGTCCTTGTCTTTGTCTGTTTTCAATCACACTATGTCTGAACTATTCGATTTGTTTCTGTAAACCGAGTTTGAGAAAGAAAGTGCCATTTTTGTGCTCCAATCTCGAAGTGGCATGCCAAACAATGAAACCAACTATACAATTAGAATGAAGTATAAGAAAAACGGAATGAAAGACATTGATGTTTAAGAATTAAGAAGAAAACGCCTCAGAGCTCATTCACATCTGGATCCAATGTATGATCAGGTTCAATCGCCAGTTCTTCCTCAACAAAATGATCATCCGCTGGTCTGTCACGTTCAGTGAGTGCTTGTCTCTCAACAATCGGCTCTTGTCGAACTGTTGAAGTGTGATCGTCAACTGACAGTACTTCCGCCTTTCGTCGATATTTACCCATAGAAATGGATGGCGGGGATGGAGGAGCTGATCCGACGGTGTATACAGCCATGCCTTTCCTCATTTTCTGATCATACGACGTTCGGGGCGATGGACCGGAGCTTTTCGAGATTCCAGCTCGTCCCATCCCAATTAGCTGTAGTTCAAGCTGCCCACGTTCTTCTGTCTTCGCTCTGAGAATGCGGGTGCATTGGAGGACACGAGAACGGACAAAGCGGAGTTCGTTCTCCGATTGACGGATCGAACGCTCCAAGTTCTTGATTTCTCTTCCCTTCTGTCCCAAAAGCGTGTTCAGTTGGGCCTTCAATTTGGCTACTTCAGAATCGACCTGCGGGTCTTGTTGCTCGCTCGAGGCCTTCGACGGATTCGGCGATTTTGTGGAAGAGCGGACCTCCTCCTCCATTTTAGCTCCTTCGTCTTCGTCAATCTCTTTCACAATCCGGATAAGGGCGTCAAAAGCCTGTTTTTGCTCCGACAGTCGTTCTTTCCCCTTTTCTTGACGTTCAACGCTGATTTCGGTTTCTCGTGTCTTCTTCTTCTCTTCTTCCTCCAATTTTACCAGTCGCCCTTCCAAACCCTTCACCTCATATTCCAGCTGCGACTTTTCCACTTTTCGTGTTTCGTCGTCTCTGTGTTCTTGACGTTCCATTCGCTTTTCTGCTTCACGGATCATTTGAGCTGTTTTCTTCACTTTCTGCTCCAGTTCACGTCCAGATTGCTCTTCTTCTTCCAAAATCGACATATTCACGTCAACCGAGTTCACGGCCTCAGAGAGTCGCTTCATTTGGTTCATCAGATCGTCGTGGGTCTGTTTCAACTTTCGGTTGTTCTGTTGAAGCGAGTATCCATCTCTGTCCATTTCATATCCATTTCGTGCTTGAGCCATCCCTGATTCCTTTCTGTTCTCTTGAGTCACGAGTGGCTTCACTTCGAACACTTGTTGTGGACGAGGCCGTGCTCGAACTCCAGGCTTCGACAGTTGAACTGCTGCTTCACTCCCTTCAGATTCCGATTCGGAGTCCTCGGGTGTCTTTAAGGGCTACAAAAGAAGAGAGAGAAATCAAGGTGATGTGTGATCATCTGTGTGAACGGGCAAACGTGTTCTTGCTCAAATGTTCGCTTCTCGGTAGAAAACGATGTGTACGTTCCTGCACCTTCAAAAGGATTGATTTGAGTCATGAATACAGGAAATCGTTGAGGAGAAATGAAATTATGGAACGGATCTCAGACTCCCTTTTTTCAATCCCATCTGTAGATGGAGAGATCCACAAAAACATATAAAGCTGATTGTCTTGTGATGTTGGTTTGTGACAAAGAGTCAAAGAAAGAGTGAATAATGGTGAAGTGAAACAGAATCGGATGACAAGAGAGATAATTTCATTGTTTCGTCGGACATCACTTAAACAAAGTGGTCAGTCTGGTTCTTACACGAATCGTTAGGATCGGAGTCGTTTAAGCCACAACACTTCAACTGATCCATTTTCAACACCAAATCCAGTTGTGATTCCGAGGCAGAGAGGAGAAGGGATGTCGGTGAAGATCCCAGGCTGTTCCTCATTGTCCACAAACAGTCGAGCGTCCCTCGTCCTCATGTTCACTCGAATCGCTGCTGTCTGTCCAATTCGATCACATATCTTGTTTGTTCCTTCTGGCTTGAATTTGTTCCCTTCTTTCCACAATCTTCCATCACAAAGAATGAAATCACCCCCAATCCCACTTCCATAGAATCCACATTGATAGTGTGTGGCATTTTCAGGAAGTGGATGTCTGAGGAAGCCAAGCACTGAAAAGATGAGAAGGGAGAAGAACACACGCACATTCTCGAAAGTATTTGCACTTGCTCGAATTTGGAGTTCCCACTCGCCATCTTCGATTGGACCAGTAAAAGCTGTTCTCCAAGTAGAGCTTCCCCCAGGTACTTTGTTGATTTGAGTGAGTTTGGTTGGTGTGAGTTTGTGAGCAGTTCTGTCGAGTGTTTGGAGCGATTCTGTTCCTGTCCATTCTGTTCTCAACATCTTTCTCATCCGCTCCATCTTCTCTGCCATCTCTCTCTTCTCTCTCTCACTCGTCTCCTTCTCGTCTCTCGCCTTTCGAAGTTCTTCTCGAGTTCTCTTCACTTCGTCTGCCAGCTTCTCTTTGTCTCGCTGTACCTGTCCTTTCTGTTCCTCTGCCTGTCTCTGCCTCTCCTCTGCCGTCCGCTTCCCTTCCTCTGCTTTCTTCTTCTCTTCTTCCATCTTCGCTCGTTCTGTTTCTGCTTTCTTCTTCTCTTCCTCCATCTTCGCTCGTTCTGTTTCTGCTTTCTTCTTCTCTTCCTCCATCTTCGCTCGTTCTGTTTCTGCTTTCTTCTTCTCTTCCTCCATCTTCGCTCGTTCTGTTTCTGCTTTCTTCTTCTCTTCCTCCATCTTCGCTCGTTCTGTTTCTGCTTTCTTCTTTTCTTCTTCCATCTTCTTCCGAGATTGTTCAGCTTCTCGTCGAGCAATTTCACTTGCCTGTTCTCGTTCCTTCCCTTTCTCCACTTTCTCTTCCGCTTCGTTCAGCTTCTCCCGTTCCTTTGTCAGCATCGCCTCCATCTCTGCAACGACATCTTTCTTCTCTTTCGTCAGTCTCTCCTCCTCTTCCTTGTTTTGTCGTTCGAGAGTGGTGATGGTGTGACTGAGCTGATCAATCTCTTCCTTTTGCTTCGAAATAGTTTGTGTGTTGTGAAGAGTGGCTTCTTCCATCGATTTCAATTCAACTGTCTCGACAAGCACGAAATGACCATCCTCAAGAGAATCCAACGAAAGCAGGCATTGACCAGCACCAACACGAATCGCTTTGGACAGATTCGGGGACGAGGCGAGAGTGGAGAGGGAGGAATGAAGCAAGCGACGATTGACGATGGATATCTCATTCTTCACGCACTCGTTGAGAATCTGAAGGATGGCGTTCATCAGTCTCCCCGTTTTCTGCAGGTTTCTTTCCTCCAGCAGGGAACTGTCGCGCATCAGAATCGGAATGTTCTGCCAGATTCGAGAGTTCACAACCGTGTCCGGTCGTCGTATTCCGCTTTCCAATTCTTCAATGGTTGTGTCGAGTGTGAATTCTTTCTGAAATCGGAAAAAGATGGTCATTCATGTTGAAATAGGGAAGGAACAGACAATCGAACTTTGATCCGGATCGAACTGCTGATCCTGAAAGAATGAGAAAGCACAGAGTAAGAAAATCGCGGAAGAGTGAGGTAGGATCACTGACTGAACAACAACATACTGAATCAAATGTTGTGAACATTTCAACGAAATGTGATCGAACCAGAACAAAAAGATGTGCCAATTTGTCACATCAAGAAGGTTCCGAGAATGGAATGATGTGCAATGAATGGGAGTGAGACACTTTGTTGCTTTATCCGATTGAATAAGTGCTCTTGAGTCCAAAAAAAGAAACATGTTTGACTAATGTTTTTAAACAGAATGACAATCAATCGGAAGTTAGGTCTTGCTCAGACTTTGATCCACACCAACCTGATTCGGCGGGAGATTCGGGTACTGCTGGAACTGTGCTGGCTGTGCAACAGGTTGAGCATACATCGTCTGCTGCGGATATTGCTGTGGCGGATATTGTGATGGGTGGGCGGGAGGGGGAGGGTAGAGGTTGGGGGATTGTTGAGCGGGAGCATAATGCGATGTGGGCTGCGCTTCCACGTGATGGTATGCATCGGCCTTCTTCCGTCCACAGCCACAGGCCACACACACACCACAGCAACAGCAGACGCACGTGAGCACGATGCAGACAGCCAGGAACACGCACACACCAATCACGACGCCAGTGATGACAGCTTTCACGTCCAGCCAGGCTGAATTAGTCCAGTCCGCGTGGAGGGTGTGCGGGAGAAGAGTCACTTTGTTCCCTTCCGTCATGCTTCCACATTTCACAAAGTTCTTCTTGTCCACTTTGTAGTTCGACCCATTCACGTACGAAATCAGCACATCGTTCCCCATGTCAGACTCGGCACAGTTTCCTGCGAATGCCACATTTGCGAAGTTGATTGTCGAATGGTCCGAGTTGTTAAAGAAGATCGCACCGCCCTGTTGATGCGCACGCGATTTCTCAAAACCACCGTAGTTCGCTTGGAACGATTTCACGGTGTCCATGTAGATCGTCCCACCATCTTCCAACGCGAGTGACCCTGTCACAGTAAGCAAGTCGAGTGTGATGGTTTCGACGTGATTGGCAGCATATATGAACCCTCCACACTTGCCTGCTGAAGTTTGGTTAGTCTGACATTGATCAACAATGATCGTGGATCGACCCGTAGTGAAGAGGAATCCACCGTGTCCTTCGGGAGCGGAGGATGAATAAATATTGGTCCTGCTCATTTTGACCTTCACGGTGTCCTGAAGAAGATACAGAAGTCCGCCGTTGGGCCAGACTTCCGAGGCCGAGGTGTTCCGAAAAGTGGAGGCGACGATGCTGACGTCGATGGCATAGCTGAACGCCACATTGTTCGAGAAACGGACAGCGTTGGTTCCTCCAATCCACTGCATGTTGGCTAAAGTGAGATATGTCGCTTGCATCCCGAAAACGAGGCCTCCACTCAGCGCACCGTCCACAGCGAGGACGGACGAGGAATTCATCACGACAGATCGCGCGATGACTCCCTGAACTTGGTCTGTGGGCAGGGGGCCTGCTTCCGTGCATGTAATGTCTTGGAATGTGGTGTTGTAGACTGTCACGTTCTGCACGTCTGTGCCCGCCAGAACCGGCTTTTGTGCTTTTATGACAAGATTGAGAAATTTCGAGTTGTCCACAATAAGTGCCAGATGGTGATTAATAATCTCGGATGGGCCTTCGATGATCGAGCACGTGATATCCTTGTCAACAATTTCTGTTCCGTTGAGGATCAGCTGACTTCTGATTCCATGGAGGATCGGCTTGGAAAATACTGTGGTCCAAAACTTGCATCCGGTTAGGTTGAGAATCGAGTTCTGCTTGCCGAACGCGAAGACTGCCTCCGAAGATGGCCGGATTGCGAAAGACACCAAGGTGAGCGAGGAATTATCCAGATCAAATGCTCCAACATCGGAATCAGTAAGATCCAGAACCACTTTGTCCTCTCGCCCAATGAAGGTCAGAGTGCGGCCTTTCAGAGGAAGCAAACGAGCAAAGTATTCTCCCTCTTGCAATTCGATCTCTGTCACAGAATCTTCATATTCATTTATCACATCCTGAAGGTTAATTCCTTCCGAATGGATACTTGCAAAAAGGACGAAGAAATGAAATAACATTTAATGGGGAGGTAGTTGGCCCAGTCTCTATATCATCCCAAAACAGCTTAGGATGACCCAGACATGACCAGTCATTCATGAAAGAACACGAGAATGGTCTGTGGATGAAATATCATCAGAAAACAGAGTGAAACGATCAGATGGCCTTCACACCGAACAAAATCAGTCGACCAGACATATTCTTAAATGGAAAGACATACTAAATGCATGCCGAAATACAATCCACTTCCATGACAGCTGATTCACTTTTCTTTGCCTCGTTCTTTCCACACACCAGACACACTAAATTGGGGCCGAGATGTGGCTTTGGCAAAATTTTCCCCCTTTTTTGGTTTTGTTGTGGGTGGAAATGACGACGTTTGAGCTTCAGTTGCTGAATAAGGTGAGTCAGGGGAAGTCGACATCTCGTCTAATGTGTCGTTCCGTGCTGAAAGATTGTGATATTTGCAGTGTGATTCAAAGCAGAGGAGACGGACGGGGAGATCGTCGTGGAACTACCACCTCAGTTCTCTCATTTCTGGGGCGATTGGAGTTGGTTGTGTTTGTCGTGCGATTCTGTCGATTCTGAAAGATGTTCCTTGACCAGAAATGGTGAACTGGAAAGAGAAAGGAGAATGAGGATCACACTCCGATTCTGACAGATGGTGGAAGACCAGACACGAAACACTTTCCGCTTTCGCCATTCACGAAGAATTGGACTGTTCGAGGATTTGATTTCATGTACACCTCCATCCGCACACAATCTCCTTCTCTCAACTTGGAGTGGCAGGATTCGTACTGAGGTGTGCGTCCCGGGGATGGTGTTTTGAGGTAGAGCCACCCAATCGATGAATCGAGCGAGGCAGAATCTGAAGAAATGAGGAAGCACGAGACACACCATTAACATCCCATCCAATGAGTTCACCCAAATGGGGGACAGGAGCAGTTGAATCGAGAACACCCATTGTCACAGTTCCAGCGGATTCCAACTACGATGATGAAGAAAACAAGAAACTATTGGTTGTGGGAAGACAGAGAATCGTCAGAGTGACTGACACAGTTCCTGAGGTGATCGGATCTCCACTGAGCGCAGTGGAGAGGTGAGCGAATCCAGCAAAATCTAGGCCAATCTTGGAACGAGTGAAAGTGGTGTTGTTGATGATGAAAGAGGATCTGTCTGTGAATAGAAGAGGTGGAAGAACGAAGGGAGACGAGGGTATTGAATGATGTAACGAGTGTGGAGAACGATTGGTTTGATAAGGGAGAAATGGTCGAGAAGTGTCGGATTGTTTCTGTTCGTCCAAGATCGATACATGTGGAGGTCTACTGCAGACGGATTTAGGTTGTTTTGGCATTTGGGATGAATCAGAAGTCCTTTAGATTGTTTTTCTTTTTGTATGGTTCGGATCAAACATCGATCAGTTCATACATTGCTCAATGGAATCCATCTTGAACTCAGACAAACACCACGCTGCTGCTCATGAAGCCACTCCATTATTTCTGAGAACAGATCCAAATGACATCAACACTCTGGACCAACTCACCACGCTGTTACTCTCACTTATTTGCCATTTGGATGGTGAAAACGCTTTTACCGAAATAGTTTCCACACGGGCATGTGTTCTTCTGAAGAGAATTGTGCCTCTTTGCCGTGAAATGGACGCAGACCCCGATATTCACTTCAAACACATTCATTCGCCACAAAGCTCATTCAATCGTCTCACCGAATCGATTGTATCACTCCTTCGATGTTCCAACGAAGATCTTGTCCAGATCACCATCTCCTGTCTTTGTGATATTCTTCGGAGAGTCAGCCCTTCCACTCTCTTCGACTTCATCGCGGCAGGGTTGTTCTCACTCCTCCCACACGCATTCTATCAGCAGGATATGCATTTGGTTCCTCACGCTGACTCGAATCTGATGGTCATATTGTATTGGTTCGTGTTTTGTTCGCACCACGACAATTCAAGAATGATCTGCGAGAAAGACGAAATATCAACGGAAGCATTCCAACAGATCTACATGGATAAGTTCATCCATCCAGTCGAACCCTTTATCGAGTTCATCTGTCAGAACAGCCGCCGGATCGCCAATTCTGATGATGAAAGTGATTTCCCCCGCCTCCTCGGAACGCTGGTTGGACACTCGCCCTTCCTGGCACAGATGACACTGTCCATTCTGTCGTTGTCAGTCCCTTTTGCATTCACAGCCAGCCTCGCCGTCTTCGAATCGGACGACAAGACGAGCGCCCTCCTTCATCCGCTGTTGGACGGCCTTTTGGAATGGCAAGCTGAAGGCCCAGCTGTTCATCTGCGAAGCAAACAGATTCTGGCCAAACTGCGCGAAGGCGGCCTTTCGGATGAGCTCGAGTTGTATTTCCGAAGAATGGGGTCCCGAAAAAGAGTCGACAGCTCGGCCATGTTGAGAGCAGGTGTGATAAGCCTGTTGGGTGGGAATTTCAAGTGAGGCCCTCGGATCAGAGATATCCTTGTTTTCTTAGTTGGACCACAAGAAAGGATTCTGTCTGGCCTCTCGACGGACAGCGCCAAAGCAGATTCGAACGAGAAATCAGCCACTGTCTTTGTCGGAACGTTATCCACACTTTATTCTTTGCCGTTCAGTCCCATCATGATCGCACACGAATTGTCAACTCCATTCTTCGTCAGACTCGCCCAAATGGCAGTTTGGCTCCAATCTCAACCGGCAACCACGTCGAGATCGTTGTCGCTCTTTCTCATCATCCAGAATCTCTTCAGCAAGGAACCATGACTTCGATCGTTGGACCACTCCTGCCCACGCCACAATCACCTCCATTCCTCTTCTAAACAGATTTTGGAAGGATATCCTTCGAGAGTCTGATGGATGCGAACTGCATGTTGATCAAATCGGCAGCGCCACTCAAGATCAATTCAACCATTTTGAAGATCACCGAAAACACAATTACAACAAGCTGTTTGGAGATGGAAGTGCAAAGAATGAAAGTATGATATATCGACAATCTTGGTCTGATTAAAGCTCGCTCGTCTGTGTCGTTTCTTTTATGTTTTTGCTCTTTTTCGCCGTCTTCACTTTCATCCCCTCTTCTTCGGTTGCCAGTCCCTCCAACATTCTCGCCGTGTCCCTCCGATCTTCTTCTGTCACATCAACCTCATCGTCCCACTGTTCCGCCGCTTCATCTTCAAAAATTGTCATAATTCCGTCCATTTCTTCCTCTTCGTCAGCTATCGAAAATTTCTCTTTCTTGTTGATTTTTTTGACTGCGGAAAGTGCCTTCCTTGCGTGTGTCTTCGTCCAACTCTCTGATTTGTACACATACCTCAATTCGCCTGTTGGTGAAAACACGAATGTTGTTCTGGCTTCTTGATGAGTCCCTTTTCGTTTAATGCCCCAGAGAGCCTTGATCGTGTGTTCGGGGTCACTGAGGAGGTCATACTTAAGGTTGTACTTCGATTTGGTCTTCGCAATTTTGGCTTCTGAGTTTGCCGACACTCCGAAGACTGTTGCGTTCTGAGCAATGAATTGCTTCTTGTAGAAGCGGAATCCCTTCAACATTCGTTTGTCCCGACGATATGTCCCTTTGTGGTACACAAAGACCACAACAGGTCCATCTCCAAGTTGATCCTTGAAACTAATCTCCTGCCCATCTTGGTTCTTCAGGACGAAGTTTGGTGCGCTGTCCCCAACTTTGAGAGCGGGCAAAGCAAGTACAAGTGCAATGAAGACGAGTATCATCCCACGCGAGATGAGAGGATGTGAATGAGATGATGTGACTGTTCGATCGTGTCAAGCGATCTCGTGCTGGATAGACATCCTTTCTTTCGAGGAGTGATCGACTGGAAATGCGAAATTCCAGTGATGTATCCAGTTGTGGCAGAGAGTTCAGACTTGAATCAGAAATGGGTTGCGGGCTGTGAACTGTCCTGTATCTGCCTCGAAGGTTCATAAACAAACGATGATGTCAAGGCGAGCAAGCTAGAGACGACGATTGGCAGTGTCTGGGAGGGGAAGATGAAGAGGGAGTTGAGTGAGAGCAAAGAGATGAAGAAGAATGAGAAATGAAGAACAGAGAGCACAGTGTATTCTGGAATAATCACCTGAAAATGAGGAGTAAACGAGGGATACCGTCTGAAGAGATCATCGTTGAACCTGTTGAAATCGAGAAGTCATTTTGAATCAGTGTTATGAGCCGATCGCTTTACTCCAAGATAAGCATTCTTCCACTAAATGCGTTCACATATCTTTCTCACTGTACCCCTCATCGTTTCCCTCTTCCACTTGACGTTTCACGCTGATGTACTCCCCGAAGGCAATTTATTGCCACTGAAACCAATTCTTGAAGAATTGACGAATGCACGAACCTCAAACACCGCGCACAGGAACGATCCAATCATTCTCCACGGACAATACCATCTCCTTGAATATGTTATCAGATCGGTCAACATATCCATTGTTGGGGCTCATTCATCTTCAATCACTTCGAAGCGAGCAGAAGATAATCAAGATATTTCGAACACTGAACCGTCATCGATGCTGATTGTCGCCAACAGCACAGTTGAACTGTCCTCCCTTCGATTAATATGTCACGGAGACCACAGTTCTGTAGCCACAATCAGACAATCCTCATTGTCCGTCTCAAACTGCAAAATCTACCCTGCTTCATGCTCCAGTCCATTTCTATCAACGTGGACATGCGCAGATGTCTCGATGCTGACAGTTGTAAACACGAAGGTGACATGGAAACAACACCCAACATCTCTGCCACTTTTTGGATCAATGCCGAACAATCACAAGTCTCTGGTGACTGAGTCGTCGGCAAGCAGCATTTTGGGAAGGGATGCAGGTCAAGCAACGGGTGTTCTGTCGATTATTGGGAGTGGACTCTCGTTTTCGAATACCGCATTGCCTCTTGCCACTGGCCCGCTGTTTGATTTTGGGTTGAACGAAAACAACACCCAGCAATCCCTGTTGGCCGCGTCTCTTTCTTTGACGACTTCGCTGATGACAAACGTGACGAGCCGTCGTCACTTCATCCCAGACACCCTCCGCTTCCCTTTCGCCTCCCAAAAACTGATTTCTTCGTCAATCTCGGAATGCACGAACCATCTTTATGGTTCGGGATGCTTAGACTTTTATTTCGGGACTTCTTTTTGTTGCCAGAATTCGTCGTTCTCCAAATGCGAAACCGACGATCTCCCAACCGAAGGTCCTCCCAAAATGTATCTCCAACACCAAACAACCCCTTTCGACCAAACTCTCTCCCCTACACTCACTCAATTCGACACTTGCACATTCCGAGACATGAATGCATACCGAGGTGGGGCGATAAGCTCTTTCAAAGTGGGGGCGTCCCTCAGCGTCACAAAATGCTCTTTCACTCGCTGTACCTGTGGTTTCACTGGAGGAAGCGTGTATTATAACTCTCTATCAACCACAGAATCTGTCGCTGTATCCCACTGTTCTTTCGTGTCTGGAGGTTCAGCAACACACGGAGGGGGGATGCAGTTCTCTTGTTGTCAACAGGGATCGGTCACAGATTGTGTTTTTCACACCCTCTACGCCACAAAGTCAGGCGGAGGGTTGTCTCTCGTCGACTTTCCAGGGGAGGCCACCGTTTCGAACTGTCTTTTCCAGAAATGTGCACAGACCGGTGTGAAGACGGAGACTCTGGGTTCGACGCTTTCTTCTCTCTGAAAGCGCGGACGCTTGCAACGGGATCGTACAAAGCGTCAGTGAAAGGGAAGTCAGATTTCTGGATGGTTGTTGATTTTGAAGGCAGCCCATCAGGAGGGAACATCTTCTCAACGAAAGCTGGAGTGAAGCTGCAGGGTGAAGATGCGGTTCTGGATTTCGAGACGACATATGAGCTTGATGAGGTGGTCGAAGTGAGCACAGGCGAGACTCTCGTCATCGACCCTCCTCGCCTCTTCTTCACCACTCCGAGCCGTCCCTCGTTGGACAGTGTTGGTGCGATCTCATTTTCGGACCAGAAGTAAGACGCAATCACAATCAAACTGGTTGGAGAGAAACTGTTCACCAACCCATATACACTGACAGTCTCTGACGGGTCAAGCACATCCACAGTGACCGCTGTGTTCGATGCCGATGGAGTGAACGGAGAGACCACAGCTGTTCTTTACTCGATGGATGAAAGCAAGACAATCCAATTGACTTTTGGGAAGACATACACCATCACTGGGATCACATGTCCGGGTCTTAATCATCCAGCATTCACCCCGAATCTGCCAATCGTTGTTCCGACTGAACCAGCGCGCGTCGAAAAGGTTGTTTCGGCCGCACTGAATGATGCCCAGACTACAGTTGAAGTGACATTCCAAGCCCGCGCCCTTCCGTCGACAATCAGCACAATCACCGTCACAGGTCAAGATCCTTCGGTTGTCGTCTCCATCAAACGCTTTTCGGACACCTCCTTCTCAGCATTGTTCAACGTGGCTGAGACAGCCTCGCCCACTTCACTGGTGTTTAGCGAGACGTATACAATCGCTTCTGTTTCAAATGGAACAGATTTGCTGCTGAACGATGATATTTCGTTCACAGTTCCTTCGAATGCTCGGCTGACTGATATTGGCACTGCATTCTCGAACAACGTGAGCACAGGGTTGAAAGTTGAGCTCACAGTTGCAGGTTCAATCCACAATTCGAAATACAAACTGACTCTGACTGACGACATTGAAGTCGAAGTGGAATGCTCGTCGTCGACACTCAAATGCACATCAACATCCCCGGTCCGCATTGGTTGGGCGACTGGCCTGCAATACGGAACAGAACACACCGTCTCAGCGATGCAGGCGACTGGTGTTTCATCTCAGCGCGTCGATCTCGTCAAGAAATCGTTCAAAACAGGCACCAAACCGACACAGCCCGTATTTCATGTGGACGAGTCAGGTGATCTGAGTGACTTTTGTGGGGATGATGGAGACGAATGCCAGACAATGGATGAAGTGTGGCGAATTGTGAAAGGAATTGGCTTTCCTCGACCGACCATTCACATCACAGACTCGACCACGCTGGACTTGCCAATTGTCGTGTCGGAAGGGATGCACGTGATGGTAACAAATGGAAGCTCGACAGAACCGAAACTTCACGTCGCCTCGAATGATCTGAGCGGAGGGCAATTCGGTATGATTGTTGTGAACACAGCCTTTATCGAGCTGCGGAACGTGGATGTGCACTTCCTGTCTGTCTCACGGTCGTTTGTTCTGATTCATGGAACGAACTCGGAGCTCGTGTTTCGTGACGGACTGTTCGCTGGGCCAGCCAGTGGAGTGACGATGAACGAGGATTCCGATGGAGTTTGCAGCTGGTCGTCTGGGGCAATCCAACTCATCAACAGCAAGACAGACATCGCATACACTCGCTTGTTCCAACTCTCTCAAGGAGCGATCAACATGAAGAGCGGGTCACTTGACATTCGGACATCGTCATTCGATTCCAACTCTGCCTCGTCCTCCTCGTTTCCGTCTTCTCGTCGCAACATCCACTGCTCGGACAGAGGGACAATCACGATTGGGAGTCTGAGTGGAGGAGATGGGCATCAGGGATCGTCGCTGTGGGCGTCGATGGAAGACTGTGTAATGAAGGGAGATGCTGGCCAACCCGACTCGCCATTGTTCGTTCCTCAGCTGGACAAGGAGAGGTCGAAGAGTGTTGTGGACGCAGATACTCAACAATACAAAGTGACTCTCGTTGGATCTCGACTGATTCCGTGTGGATTGTTCTTGGAAGTGTTTGAGTTCACTCCTGAAAGCAACGCGGATGGCAAGTCAGTGGAATTCGAACTGAACCACACGTCATCTGAGACTGAAGTATCCCTCGTCATCGAACAAGAAGAAATCGCCGCATTGGATCAGAAACACGAACTCCGATGCCGACTGAAATTTGGACTGAATCCGCAAACGACCGACTCATTCATCTTCTCCGCTGCACACATCGACGATCCTGAACCACCCGAGCCCGAGCCAGAGAAACCGAAGTTCAGCCAAACACCGCTCGGAAAGGCACTTTCGTGGATCGTTCCAGTTGTCGCAGGTGTTCTTCTGCTTCTCATCGTCATCGTCGTCTTGCTCGTCTGGCGACGAAAACGACAACAGAAACAGGAAGACAAGACAGAACTGACAGAAGTGCAGGAGGACGAGGAGTGCATGGCAAAGGCGGATGGTCCAGATGTTGTGGTGGATGAAACGCGGAACATCATTGCGGTGAACAAGCACCAAGTTGACACAACAAACAATCTGTCCACGTTCAGCCTCCCTTCGACTGGAAACGAGGGGATTGTGGAAGTGCTCTTCTTGAACGACAGCGACCAGAAGGAGATTGTGGAAACGAAGTTCATTACTTCGAAAGAGACACTCTTCCACCGACTCCACGAAGCCCAGAATCCGAAACCGATTGAGGCGGAGAAGATCCAGAAGGCACTCACGGAACAGCTATTGCGTGTGATGCAGAAGATGCCGACAGCTCAAGTTCTGCAGAATCTGAACCCACACTGGGTGATCTTGGGCGATGGGGCTGAAGTCCATTTCAAACTGGTTGATGACCAGGCACAGAATCAATCACTTTGCAACAAAATGAACAACCCGAATGGAGGAGATTCTCAGCGATGGAATCCACCTGAAGAAAGCAAACAGAAGAACGAGTCTGAACAGAAATCGACAATCAACAAGGAAGCAAGCTTAGTTTTTCGGCTCGGCCTGCTGTTGTGGGAGATTGAGACTGGACAGGTGCCGTACCGTGAACACGACGGTCTGAACGCTCATCGGCAGATTGTGTTGGGAGTTGGTCTGAAGATGACAGCGATTGAGAACGAAGCACTTCGGGAGTTGATTGAGGATTGCATGCAACTCGAGCCGAAGAACCGACCGACGTTGCAGAAAGTGAAGGATCGACTCTTCAAGTGCTTCTCTCCGTCGATGTCAGACGCAACTCTCGGCCAACAAACAAACAAGGCGGAATCAAAACAGTAACTCGTCAGTCGCCCCGTTTCATCTTCATCGTCATCCCACCTCATTTCACTCATCACACCACATCTCCAAAATCACGTCATCCACACGTCTGATCGTTACTTTCCCCACATGCACTCCATTTCATCTCGTCTTTCTTCTTCATTCTGACATCTCATCGTTCACCACGAGACACTTCTTCATTCTCCAAACATCAAACACCAGCCACTTCACCTGTCGACCTGCTCAGAGGACCAGCCTCTCTGCAGCCACTGCTCGTTTGGCACAACCAGCCACACTATTTCTCGCTCATGAGACACTGTTGACTCCTCATGAAGCACACTGCATGCCTTTTGTTTTCGTTTCAGTTGCAGTGGTGTCTGCAGCACTTCGATGATGAAGTGCTTCATGCTGGACATCGGGGTCACCCATTCTTCATTGCTTGCCCACTGCAATCACTTCACGTCTCACTTTTCATCTCGTCATCTCATGTTGACCACTTCTCATCCCATTTTGAACCCATCTCATCATCTCCTGCAGTTCGCATTTCATCTCAATTTCACATTTCATCAGAAGTCGATCTGTTCAACTTGTTCAGAGAAGAGTATTCGCAACCCTTCGCAATTCGAAGCCTTTCCGATGATTGTGTGGTGTGGTTAAATCGGAACAAGGAATGAAAAGGAAGAGTGAATGTTGGTGAAGTGAAAGAGAATCTGATGACAAGAGAAACATTAATCATTGTTCCGTCAAACATCACAGAAACAAAGTGATCAGTTTGGATCTGGCAGGAATCATCAGGATCGGAGTCGTTTGAGCCACAACACTTCAATCGGTGTATTCTGATCTTGTGTAGTGATTCCGAGGCAGAGAGGAGAAGGGATGGCAGTGAAGATCCCAGGCTGTTCCTCATCGTCCACAAACAGTCGAGCTTCTCTCGTTCTCATGTTCACTCGAATCGCTGCTGTCTGCCCAACTCGGACGCATTTCTTGTTTGTTCCTGCGGGCTTGAATTCTCCATTCGATTGATACATGTCTCCATACCGAAGACCGAAATCACCACCAATCCCATTCTTCCAATATCCACAAGTATGTCGTGTGGCAATTTCAGGAAGTGGATGTCTGAGGAAGCCAAGCACTGAAAAGATGAGAAGAGAGAAGAACACACCCACGTTCTTGAATGTGTTTTCACTTGCTCTGATTTTGAGTTCCCACTCTCCCTCGTCGATCCGAAAAGTGAATGCTGTTCTCCAAGATAAAATATTGAGTATGATGACTTGTGTGAGAGTGGTTGGAGTGAGTCTGTGTGCTGTTCTGTCGAGTGTTTGGAGAGATTCTGTTCCAATCCATGTCGTTGGCATTATCATCCTCATCCGCTCCAGTTGTGTTTGGAGTTCTGCAACTTGCGCTTCTGACGTTCGCAACTTGAGTTCCAGATCGCTGATTCTCTTCGGTCTGTCTTTCTGTTCATCGCTCAGTTGGTTTTCGAGTTTGGCTAATTTTGCTTCGGTCTCTCTCGACTTCATCTCAATCAGTTTCCATCCTGCCTGCGTCGTGTTGATCAGGCAGTGCAGAATCGATGATTCCACAAGCTGTTTGCTTGTCAATCGAGTCACACAATCCTAAACACACAACAAACACAAAATGGAGAAGAGAGAAGAGAAGAATGGAAGAAATTGAAAGATGAGGAAAGAAGTGGAGAAGACAAGAGAACAAACATGATCCAACATTCGTTTCAGCAGATCTAGTTCATTCTTTCCACAACTCGTCCCAATCTGTGATCCCTTGAATGACCCAATCTCCCGAATCAGTCCTGCCGCATGCTCTGAGCGGAACGGCGACTTCCCAAAAAGAAGAAAGTGAAGCACAATCCCCAACGCCCACACATCCGACGATCCACTCGCTCGACCCTGCGCATCGTCGATTCGTTCTGGCGACACGTATTGCATCGACATCACTCCACGCGTCGAGCTCACATCTTCCGACTCTGCTGCTCCAAGATCACCTGAAACACCAGAAAACAGCGATCAGAAAGGAGAAATCGATGTTTGGGGCAGACGATGGAAGATGGAAGGGAGAAAGTGAAAAAAAAGAAGGAAGAGAAGGGGAAAGCGAAAATGAAGAAAGAAACAAACACAGTTTCGCATGGCCATCTTCAAAAAGAAGAATGTTCTCCAATTTCACGTCCCCGTGAGCTGTTCGTTCTTTTGGATGGTTGTGCATGAAACAAAGGGCCGACGAAATATCAACCATCACTTGATAAACAATCTGGGCGATTCTGAATCAAAACTTGTTCGCGTTTTTTCTCTTAACTCAGTGGCTATTTCATTTCACAAATGATTACACAAACTCTCGTCACATTTTTCCATCACTAATCATCGAAATGTAGTCGTTTAAGTCGAGTGTCGTCCTCTTCTTTCCCGGTCTTGAATTTTTTCGCTTTTTTTTCTTAATGGTATCGTCTGTGTCTTCGTCGAGAGAAAATTCTTCACCGTCAACATAGTCATCGTCGACTTTTCGATCTGAAAAGTGTCTGTGCTTTCGTGGCGACGGTTGAGGAGCTTTGTCATCGCACTTGTGAATTCGCCTTTCAACCGGATGGAAGAGCCAAGATTTATCATTATCCTGAAAGTGAAAACGCTAGAAGGGACAATGAACAAACTTTCTCTCCATTTGCGTCACTGGGGTCTTCACGACACGATCCTTTTTCGATCATTCGCATTCTCTGCAGAAATCGCGTCTGTTTTTCCTTCGATGTTGCAGTTCGATTTGAGGCGATGATTTGATGCCATTGTTTTATGTCGAAGTCGTTGATGACCCTCTGGTATCGAAACGGTAGAGGACGCCAGAGATTCTTGGGTATCGTGGCTGACGGACTACAAATTAGCTGCTGGCTCTCAATTGCGAAGCAGAGATACCTTGTGATACCGTCGAAGTCTATCTCTGGAGCCTCGGCTGGAAATGTTGGTGAGAATGAAATGAATTTCACATTGCGTCCAGCTCTGGCTTCCTCAATTCCAGAAAAGTAGTCAGTAAACTGTGAACAAGTGGATATAGTGTGTTGAGGAGGGTACTTTTTCAACAATGTCGTCATAGTTCCGAATTCAGAATCGCATACATTTTTACCGTGGTGTTCGAAGTAGAATATGATACAAGTTGAAAGGGATTGATTCAGAGTAGGTAAATCCGAGAGGAAATAACAGAGAAGTTGTTTATTGCGGAAATGAGGTCCGCAGTCCGAGACAAAGAATAAAGTCTGGGCTCGATCAAAGAGATGATCTTCCAATAGGGCCTCCAACGCTTCCACAACAAATGATGCGTTGTGATTGAGGTTCTCGCTTATGAAATGATATATTTGTTTGTTCATCTGTCCTTTCTCATCCTTGTAGAACGCAACGAAGGCAAGGTCGGTGAGTTGTTGCTTGTCGAAGTAAGCTTGTTGAGATTCTTCGCATTCGATTGGAATCTTCCAATTTTCTTTGAAGTCTGCGATAATCATTACTTCATTTTTTTTAAGGTTCTGTCTGATTTGGTTGATTGCTCTTCTTTGATCCTCCGCCTCATACCGATGACATTCAAGGGCTTGGATTTCTTTCTCCAACTCATCAATCTTTCCTTGTTCAGATTCTGACAGAGCCGCCAACTCATGAGAAGCTTCTTTCATCCGGAGACAGTCTGGACAGACGTCTGTCCTTCTTCTTGATTCCTTCAAATCGCGCGTCAAGACACAGAAGGTACTGTATGCTATTTTTATTCCTGTTTCTGACTCCAATTGTTGCCAGATCTTATATTTGGGCTGACATATCGACCTCACCCGCATCCATTTGGACGGATCTCCTGTGACGAGACGTTGTTCTTTGGAACTCTCCTCAGAGTGATTCACTACGAAATCATGAAATTGAACCTGCTGATGGTCATTTAGTGGGGCTCGTGATGGAGGTGGGCGTGTTTGTTTATCTCTCTTGTGTAATCCTTTTTTGAAGTGCTGACGAGCGGTTTCGAAGCGACTGTTCGAGTCAGGAAACCCGCAAGACACTAAAAAAGGCAAAGAGAAGTGGTTTACTAGCACAGATTCGATATCTAATGGCACAATTCTGGATTTTTGGCCAATGGACAAACAGTCTCTCACAAGGTTTTTCATCTTTTCTGCAATTTTTTAGAACCATGCATTAAAAACAATATGAAGCGATACCATTGTGCTTCATCTCGATGAATTCCAGCACGGATGGACACTTCTTGCTGGAGCATACAAGATGGATCATGAGGTCATCAGGATTGGACGGCCAGTTGGAGCACAGAGCGTCCCACGCAAGTTTTGTAATCTTTCCTCGCTCCTGACGTAGAAGCTTCCGAAATGGAGTTTGTTCATCGACAATCATTGTCATAAGGCGCTGTCCCCTAAACCTGCCCTGATCTGACTGTACACATGATCATCAGCATACATTTGATGGGAACGACTCAAGCTCAAGATTTTTTGGAGAATGCCGTGAGCAAACTCGTTTACCCAAATATTTCACTCAATAAACTCGCATTTCCTTTTTTTCACGAAGTCTACCGTAAACTCATGACATGACACGTGATCTTCCTTATTTTGGTCACTTTCGACATACATTCCCCCTCAAGAAAATTCAGTGTGATTTATTAAGGATGAGCAACGGACGGACAAAAAGACGTTCAACTCGGACAACGGACAGCGGACAGGTCCAAGTGAAAAAGAAGTGCTTCATGTGGCCTAAATCAATGTGATTGACACTCAATTCGTTAATAAATAAGTGAATAGTGGTGATTAAATTCAGATTTTGTCTTTCATCAAAATGATAAACGAGTACTAGAGAATTTGGACAAAAAGACCCATTAATTGCAGAAATGTCCGAGCTTGTCCGATCTTGGACATTCACTCAATTGTTGAAAAATCGAATCATCTGAATTTCTTCACAATCCAATTGTGATCAGATCAAAATGGACAAAACTGTCCTGTCCTGGACATGTCCGGATCGTCCTCCCCATCTCAAGTTAATTTCGTCGTCCCATTTCTTTCAGGGTCACTTAAATCGGTTTTCACTTCGAAATTCCATTCTTCACATCATTTTCTAGCAACCACTCATTCTGCGATACTTTTATAAACTCATTCCGGGAATTCAGTTCATTTCCGATTTGACACATTATTTCTCTTTCAATGATGTTACACGTCAGAATTCAGTCAATGATAGTAGTATCTTATTTCAAACATGATCGAATCAATTTGCCTTCAAAATTCGCCGCTCTGTTGCACACTTTGTTGGTTTGTTGATGATCTTGACTGGTATCTCGTTCCTTTTGGTTCAAGATGTTTTCTTATAAAGAAATTTCTCATTTTGAATCCAGATACGATGCTTTCTCGCCCTTATCCAAATGAGATGGTCGTTACACTCTCATTTGTCGCCCTAAATGAACGGATCGTTTTCTACCTCGAAATAGTCTGTATTACACTTTTCCGAATCAAAATGATTCATATTCATATTATTGATCGCTTTTTCACATTTATTATTGTTGATCTTCCCTCCAGAAGGCAGATTGACCTGTCGATCCTGTGAAGACGGAATAGATGAGGCCAAAGGAGGACAAACCGAGCTGATTCGTAAACAATGAACTGGGAGTTGGGACGAAGAGACAAAACAGAGTGAGAGGAGAGGACGATCTTCATAATCGAGGGTCCGAGCTCGTGAACAATGGAGTTGGAGAAAAGAACGAAACGGAAACATCAAACGAAACCAATTTGAAAAGTATGCTTCTCCCTACTCTGACTTACAGATATTTCTTCATTTTTATGACAATAAGTGTCCTGACTATACAGAAATTTAAAGTGGAACAGTTAATCGATAAAACATGAGACAGACATCTCAGAAAGATGCAGAACGTATGTAATCATTCGTAAAGTGAATGAGGTTTTTTCAGTCCATCCCTTCCTTCTCACAGCCACTCACATCTATTCATCTCCTCCTCCACCCTCATGAGATCGAATGACAGAATGGGAAAGGAAACAGGTGACTGAGAGAGAAGAGCGAGAGAAAGAGGAAGAGAAGCGGAGAGAAGATGAGAGAAAGCAGATTGAAGAAAGGGTGATGAAGGAATTGGAGGAAGAACGAAGAAAGGAAGATGAGGAAAAGCGAGGCGAGAAGAAGATAGGAAGAGGAGAGAAGAAGAGGAAAGAATTGAACGAGAAGCGAAGCGAAGATGGGAAGATGAAGAAAGACGAAGCAAAGAAGATGCGAAACGATGGGAAGAGGAAGAGCGAAAGAAAATTGAAGAAAGAGTGCGGAAAGAACTCACTGAAGAGAAGCAATGAGAAGAGGAGAGAAAGGAGGAACTTCGAAAGGAAGAAGAACGGAAGATGAAGGAAGAAGCAAAAGGAAGGAAGAAGAAGCGAGAAGGAAGGAGGAAGAAGAGAAAAAGCGAATTCAGGAACGAGTGAGGCGTGAAATCGCAGAAGAGAAGAAAGGAAGAGGAGAGGCGAAGGGAGGAAGAGAAGAAAGCGAATATTCCCCAAAGAAGTCAGAATGGGAAAGGAAGCAAGAAGCTGAACGAGAAGCAGCGGGAGAGAAACAACGAAAGATCAGAGAGGATTTGGAGCGAGAGAGACAACGAGCAGCTCAGAAAGACTCAGCGACGATCGAGACAGGATCGAGTGTGTCAAGTGCGTTTGCTCGCTGGGGCATTGGGAAGATGATCGACACTGGAGTTGGATCTCGTCCAGTCGGTCCCCAACTGACATCATCGTCATCTCGAGGCAACTTCTCTCAGAAACGAGAAGAAGACGAACGAAAGAAAAAGGAAGAAGAAGAACAAAGAAAGAAGGAAGAAGCAAAACGTCAAAAAGAGGAAGCAGACCGGAGACAAAAGAGATCGATGAGGAGCGCATGCGAGCCGACATGCTCAATCGGGAAAGAGAGGCTGAAGAGGAAAGAAGAATCCCACAGGAGAAGGACGATCAAGACCGCGAAGAGAAGGAGCGTTTGAGACGGAAAGAGGATGAGAATCGGCGAGAACAGGAAAGACGGGAGGAGAGAGAGCGGAATGAGAGGATGGAAGAGGAAAGGAGGAAAGAGGAGAAGAGGAGGGAAGATGAGGAGAGAGAGAAAAGGAGAGAATCAAACGAGAAGTTCAGGAGACGCTTCGGAAGGAGAAGGAAGCGGAAGAACGAAGGAAGAAAGAGGAACAACAAAAGGAGGAGGAGAGAGAAAGGGAGGCCGAACGAAACGTCAAGCTGAAAGTCAGAAAAAGTCAGAGTGGGAGAGGAAGCAAAATGCTGAGAGAGAAGCAGCGGAAGAGAAGCAGCGAAAGATCAGAGAGGATTTGGAGCGAGAGAGGCAACGAGCAGCTCAGAAAGACTCAGCGACGATCGAGACCGGATCGAGTGTGTCCAGTGCATTTGCTCGCTGGGGCATTGGGAAGATGATCGACACGTCCAGTTCTCCAGCTCGCCCAGTTGGCCCGTCAACTTCAACTGGTGCGAGTTCACGCGGCAGCTTCTCTCAGAAACGAGAAGAAGACGAACGAAAGAAGAAAGAGGAAGAGGAACAACGAAGGAAGGAGGAAGAAGGAAAGCGGCACTTCGACAATGTGAACTAAACCTCCTGGGAAACACCCACACCCTCACAAGATGATACTGAACCATCCCGAGACTCCACTGACCCCTTTCCATTTTCATCGATGAATGTCGGACCAGCCAGCGGGCGTGTGTGGCAGATCTGACAAGAATGACAAGACAGGAAGCAGCGAAAATGAAGAGGAGAGAAGAGGAGATGAATCGGAGAATGAGGAACAACGAAGTTGATACGAGACGAAGGGAGAGAAACGAAATGATGAGAGGAGACACTCCGAAAGGAACTTCCTCACAATCAGTCCATCAAAAACCACATAAAGGCCATACCGACTCGATCATTCGTTCTCGTCCTTCCCTTCCACACCTATTTCTATCCATCCTCTTTCTCTTCTCCATCCAACTCTTTCTCTTCATCTTCTCTGTTCTCCATCACATCTCTCTTCATCTTTTCCTCCTCTCCTATTTCTTAAAAATGATTCAATTCTCCAAGTTAGTCAATAAATTTCAGAAAAAGTTGATCAAACCCTTTTTGAAAAGTTACGAGCAATGACATCCTAATTAGGCGCTGTCCGAGGACGGACAGCGCCTCACCTTGTCCGGACAATTGCTCCTCCCTAGATTTATAGACAAAATGATTTTTGGTGACGCACCATAGTACTTTTCAAGTTTTCAATCAGAAATGCCCAATTGACAACATTTCTCGCCTCTCCCAACCAACGCCGATCTCAGAAGAGATGATCGAACAGCGATGGTGACTGTCATCATACTCTTCATCATCTCAATCTGTTTCCTTCCTTGCTCATCTCAACCTTACTCGCTGTTCGATTGTTTTCTTCCTCTTTCTTCCAACTTGCTCCTTGTTTGGCTTTTCATTGATCTTCTTGAAAATTGTTTCGAAAATCGTTGTATATTCAGTGCAGATGAAATTTCGTGAGATGTCGTGGTCCGATGTAAGAGTTCGAATGACGCTCCCTTAATCTTGTTTAAATCTTTTGTCGAAACTCCCTTGACTGCTTTCATCTTGTGAGGATCATTAAATTGTGATGACACATCCACGGGTTTATGTAGAACACACACAAGGAGTTTTGTCAACGGACTTAGCTCAATTCAATCCACTTTTCAACGAGGGTATTCTGCGCCTTTATCGTCACTTCTTGTCTATTCAGCGAACATTGAAGATCGATTGGAAGAGTTTTTTGAGATTTTGTCACATGGAACCGACTCAGAAAAGACCAATTCATTGACGATACTCCGGACGTCACTGAAATGTCTGAACCACGTTCCTTCTTCAATTTTTTCAGATCCATCTATTCTGATCAAATTAATTGATTTGGGTATTTTGAACGTGTGTGGAAACCTCATTCGTGAGAGTGAGGCTGAAGATGTCTTCGTCTGTTTTTTCTCTCAGTTATCTTCGCAGAATGCTGCAATTTCGTTCCTGAAGACTCTCTGTGGTGTGAATTAGATGATTCTGATATTTGTGTTGCAGTTGAGCTTTGTCCTCGCCTTCAATCATCTCTCCGCTCATCCACCCTCTTCGATGGTCTTCTCTCTCAATCGCTGCCTTCCAATACATCTCTTGAACGATGTCTGAAAGTCTTCTTTTCCTTTCTTCTGAGTTTGAACAGGTCTGGGATGTGTGGTATTCGCTCTCAGAACACGCGAAAGAACCGACAAGTGACTTCCTTTTTATGAATCTGCCGAGCCACTTTATGCGAACGATTGTTCCTTTTGTCCAGTCGAACGGTTCAATGAGGATTATTCGTGGCTCTTTGCATCTTTGTCGATCGTTTGAGAATCTCGAGCCACTCGTTCAAAAGATTGTGAAAGTTGCTGGAAACAGGCAGTGCAACTATTCCAGAACTCCGAATCAATTTCGCGCGATTACGTTGTTCTTATGCACCATTTTGGGAGCGCAGTCGCTCGAAACAAAAATTGCTGTTCTTTCTTCCATCTATCGGAATTTACACCCAATTCGAAACGCATCGTTGGGATGGCTTGATGTCGATGCGATCCCGTTCACAGTGTCGTCAGATGGCACAGTGCAGAACAAGACATTCTTCGAACAGTGCTCGATTCTCCTCACCGAATCCATGCAGGCGATTGAATCCCTCCTCGCTGACACGAACGATATGAACGTGGGGACACTCTCTGCCCATTGCAGCATTGTTTCGAAAGCATTCTCGTGTCTGGCGCTCTTTGGAGACAAGTGCTTCTCAGCCACACACATTCTTGAAACAAAGTGTGTTCTACAACAAGTCGCGGCATGGGCTGGTTCGCTCATCAAACTCCCGCCGTCCCCAACTCGAAACGAAGCTGTTATCTCGACCATTCAGATTCTGGTTGACGTCCGCTCGCCTTCGCACTCGGTGCTCCTGACCTCGTTCCCCATGGTATTTCCAGACTCTGACAGACCACTTGCTGACTTCTTCGCGTTCATTGAGCCACTAATCAACATGAACAGCAGCCGAGCGAGGACAATTGTTGCTCGGTTCTTGGAGTCGTTTTCACGAAACAACAGAACCTCCACAAAAGGCCAGTCGCCCCTCTTCCCATTTTTCAACAAGTTTGTTGAAACTGGAGAGTTCCTCAAGGTTTCTTTTGATGAACAAGACTTCCACGGATTGATCGTGTCATTTCTGGACGATCAGCTGTCCGCGAAAAGGGGTGTCAACCTCAGCCACATTGACACTCCCTCCCTTCGACATTATCTCCGCTGCCTCATTCATTCTCACGGTCGGGTCCAATCGAACTTGAACAGGAAAGTGGTTTCGTTCGTCCAAACAATTCCGTCATGTGTGAAACAGAGTGCCGAAACGCTTCCATTTTGGAAGGATGTCGGCGGAACTGCAGCCATTCCTCGCATTCTGGTTCAGGAAGAGGATTTCAAAACCAGATTCACTCTGCTCGCAGACATCAGCGAAATGCTGGATTTTGGGTGTGATGGTCAGTTGACGATTGGGGATCGGAAGTTGATCCAACGAGAGATGGAGGAGGAAGGATTGGCTGATGTTAAAGAACTTGCCAATCGATCTCTGTCAAGAGACTGGTATTACTGGTGAATCATTTGATAGAATTGCACATCATGCTATTATTTTTCAACTTTTTGTTTCCAGAACTTCATTGGAAGGAGAACTGTTGGAGAGAAATGGTTTTCGAAAACAAATGGGCAAGATCGAACTATCATCAATGATACAAGAAGAAACAATTCATCAATTGGTTACACAGAATAGTTCTCCCTCCTCCACCTCCAATATCGATGTGATATTTGTCCCAGACCGTGATCCTTTCTTGAATTTCGATCACACTTCAGAATTGTCACTTGATGATAAATCAAAGATTTACCGTTCGCTTGTGGCCCTTGTCAAAGAGGGATACCACTTTGACAATGCCCTTGAAGACAAAACAGTCCATTTTTTGAAGAATCTCGCCCCGAGCTGGTACAACCGACAATTTACAGCGACACTCGTGACTGGCCTCGTTCCCTCTTCATCCGACTCGCCTTCTGACTTTGTGGAGAGCGTCCTCACTCTGTTGACATCTCCCCACTCGACAGTGGTTGCTGCAGCGTTGTCGTTCCTGAACACAATCGTCAATTTCTCCGTGCCAGCTGTCAAACTACTTTTTGTGAAGTCAGATCTCATAACCAGTGTGTTGACGATAGTTCAACCTCACACACTGCCCATCGCAGGAAACGAGGAGATACTCGACAAGCTCATCGCAATCGTCTCCAGCCTCGCTTACCTCATCGATCCATCATTTCTCAGGAAACTTCGCATCACTGCGGCTGTTGAAAAATCCTCCCATCGCGAAGTCATCTTTCGGAAGGTCGTGGTTCCGTCCTATCAATATGTAACATTTCTGATCTCAAATCGGCACGTCCTCAATCGGCATTTATTTGGCTCCTTCATGGATGAGTTGAACACATTCCTTCAAATTAGCCCGTTTCATCGTCCGATGTTGGAGTTTGTTCTCGCATCTCCGATTGTGCTCGTATTCTCCAGCTGCCTCTCATCTCTCGGAAACCGTGATTTCCTTCACTCTTTACTTCGCAACATCGAATATTCCATCAGACAATGGAAGCCAGAAGACGGCGAAGTGGTCCATTCTCGGAAACGGATGATGCAAGCTCTGTTTTCGGAAGGCTTCGAAGACACACTCGAACAGATGCTGCTGCACGGGGAAGACGGCACTTTTCGGAACTATGTTGTGACAGATTGTCGCTCAATCTTCCAATTGATGGGAAAGAATGTGACGAGGATGTGACCGATTGCATCTCAAACCACACGTCGAAGCCACCTCATTCGAATGACTCCCTCTCATTTCTGCGGACTCTCCTCAACTGTTTGGGATGCTCTGATTGCTGGTGCTGACGAACATATTCAGCAATGGCCTCCAATCGCCCAGAAATGATTTGGTCATTTGAGTTGGTCGTTCTCAACGCAGCTAACTTTGACTGTCACATTGTAAACACTTCTCTCTTCTAATCATTCCTGACGTCCCTGAAAAAAGAGTGCATGGTGAAGTGAAATAGAATCAGATGACAAGGGAGACTAATTTCTTCTCAAAAACCAGCGCTCCACTTCATTTGAGATAAGGACGTGACCGGTGAAATGTTTTTAGTAATGGGTAGGCCTGCAAATGACGTGAATGAAGTGATTGAAGTGATTGCCTACATAGTCCCACTCGTGACACGAAGGCACAACGAGTGGTTCTGGGTTTATCAACCTTGAAGGGAGCAAGGGAGGAAGAAACTCGTTTTGAGAAGAAACCCCCCGGGACGCAGGACTTGGCAACTACTTGACAATTGGGATATGTCAACTACTCGACGAACGGGACATGCAACTCCTTGACAAATGGGACATGATAACTACTCGACGAACGGGGCATGGCAACTACTCGACGGACTGGACATGGCAACTCCTCGACATGATGGGCGACGGCGTGGCAGATGAAGTGATGAAGTGGAGCGCTGGTTTTTGAGAAGGGCTTCCAGTCCCTTCAGCCCATCACAAAACCAGGGCTCCACTTCATTTGAGATTTTAATGGATCTGAAAAAGCGAGAATGCGAAAAGAACATGCCGTGAGGTATGCCGAAGGAGTATTACAGTCAAAACAAAGGCCGTGATCCAGCGTTTAGCTGCTGCCACCAGGCGGAGGCCAAGTTCTGAGCGGTGTGCCCAATCTGAATGGGCACTGAGTAGTGGAGTTGCATGGCGTGTGAAGTGAGGTCCCAGCCTACAAACGTTCGAGTGGCTGATTTCCTGAATCTCCGCTGTGATATGAGATGGTTTGCTCGAGCGGGCTTGATGGAGCAAGGGTTGAAGTGAGGAGGGAGTGCAAGTTGGAGCAGAGCGCCAGAGGAGAGATTTGTGATGTGGAATGAGCGGGGACGCCTTGTCGTGAAATGATTTGGTATGCATCAAGGGAGGTTTGATAGCGTGGCGAAGGCTGTCGGGCCGAGGGAAGACCCCTCGAATTATTTGAATTCCTCCCAATTCATGGAGAACTGAGCTTCCCGACGAAGACAAGAGCAGGCAAGGGTGAGAGTCGCGGTTTATTGTTGGCGGTCTAGCGTTGTGAAGTGGTTGTGAGATGAATTCGTAGCCTAGACAAGGAGAAGATTGGTATTGCAGATGAACGAAGTTTTCCTCTGAGTTGATTTGAGAGGATTCTGTTTGTTGAGGAAGGTGTTTGAAATCGTTCATAACGGAATCTGTGCGAGTCAATGATAAATGAAATGGAATCAGTGATTGAGAACAATGCGAAGTGTTTCCGTGTTCTCATTAATGAACCCTTTGCCTTGTCACGGTTTCGTGAACGTTCACATCTCCTGAGACGAGGTCTGCTGTCGATGTGAGGTGATTGATGAATGTGAGGCCATGTTCGCTCTCCTCCCAGTAAACTTGTTTTTGCTCTCCCCTCCAGGTGAGATGTTTTGATCGTGATGAGGTCTAGTTCCAACTCTTCCATGTCTTTTGGGTGCCTGTGTCGACCTCGAAAGAAAGATCACAGACGAGAGCTGGCTCTGTTGTAACCGCGACTGTCAAAGTATCCTCAGCAAGCATATCTTCAACTCTCTCTCCCCTAACCTTGAATCCTGTTTGGTTGTACTTCTGTCCATCTTTCTGAAGAAGACCTTCGACGAGCGAGAGTGAGGCAGATAACGAGCCCGGCTTTGTCGACGAATTAGCAATCCGTCTTTCTTGAAGTGTCCGATGAGTCTGCTGTGTTTTCAAGGAGGAGCGTGTGGTCGTCAGGGAAAAGGACACCACCAGACGTAATGAGGGCGACCGCAGATTCGTTGGATTTGTACGAAATGGCGACTTCTGATAAATTGCTCGATTTTCTGGTATTGGATATAACGCCTGATATCAGAGGGATGAACGCCGGATCTGCATACAGATCGAATATGTGAACATTGTCTTCCGTTCCGAACGAGGGGAGAGATGATGTTTGCAGAGAAACAGTTTGAACGGATGAGACTTGCGTGCCGAGGTTGACAGTGGTGAAAGAGAGTGTGTAAGAAAGCGATGATGATGATTCATTGGTGAGAGAATCAGTTTTGAATACTAGTTTGAAGTGGGTGAGAATCCCGAGGAGATCAATGGGATAGTCGTTTCTTCCTTCACTTCAGTGAACGAGACTGTCCAATTCTGCTCAGGCGAGCTGGAGTTATATGATCAGCTATATCTCCCTTGAACACCTGCTCAGGTGTGTTGTATGCAAAGTATTTACCTCCCACACTGAGAGTTCATTTCGTGATGGAGAAGGACGGCATAAATCTCCATGCAGTTCTCGACATTGTCTGATGAGATAGTCACTCGGTGATGGTTTGAGGATTCCAGTTGTATTGTACTTGACTGACGCCGATGTTGTCAATGCCTCTTTCTCATTGTCGGATGTCACACAAGCCAAATGTTGCTGTGTTGGTGCTGTGGACGTGCCATCCCTTAACGAGGAGTTTTCAAGGGGAAGGAGCTTTGATTCTTTAACAGTTTCATCCATGGTTGTGCATTTGGTGAGCTCTGTGCCTTCCGTATCTGTCGTGAGCAAGGATGTAGAGATTGTGAGTATCTGAAGTGTTGGAACTCAAGGAATCAGATTAGTGATGCTTCTTCCACAAACCGAAGCTCCCACTTCGTTGAGATAAGGTCCGTGAAGTGTGGGTTCCAGGTCCCAAAGGAAACAAATGGGATCAACAATAATTATTTCATTTCGGATTCTACGGTAGTGTAGCACTTCTTTTTCTTCAATCAGGGCTAACCAATGATTGAAGAAACTGCCGCTTGCGCGACGGAAATGGGAGCAATTAGGGGCACGCACAGTCTTGGTGGAAGGTTTGGAAACTCGTGGGAGCTTCGGTTTGTGGAAGAGGAGCTCTCTTGCCAGCCGCTCCTCACAAACCTTAGCTCCCACTTCGTTGAGAGTTGAAAAGAGCCATTCCTATTATCGAAGAAACAAAGAGAAAACAGAATGAATGATGAAATGTGAAGATTACATATCTATAGATTGAATCGGTCAGTGTTGACGATTCCTTTTGGACCGTGACCCCACGATGAGTGGCTGCCACCAAGCTTCTGCGTGATCTTTCCCGGTATATTCGACGAGAATCTCCCTTGCATAGTATTCGTCGGCAATCCGAGACGAGGTCGCCCATCCGACGTGAGTGTTAAGGACAGACCGAGCGACGTGCTTGCGGAGACGCAGATAACTAACAGCCGCATGTTTGATGGTATAGGCGCCGAAGTATCTGGGGATTCCAATTTGATTGAAGACCGACTTGATGGCTTCGTTTAGGTGCGAGATTCTCAGGCGTCTCCCTGTCTTCCAATCGATCCAAACATGGTCCTCGTTGAAAAGGAGAGAGAGGCGACCCTTTTGACGGCGGAGATTCTCACGGTGAACCTGAAGTGCAACGAAAGGAGACAGTTCAGGCGAACCCTCGTCGAGAAGGAGCTTCGGTTCAATCACATCTTGATTTTGTTTCAAGCGAAGGTTAATTGTGGCTAAACGTTTCGTTGTCTTTGTCGAAGGCGAGGACCATTCAATGTCAGTCCACTTCAAGTTGATGAGTTCTTCCTGACGACAGCAGAGATAGGCGAACACCACTATAAAGGTTCTTGTTTGATGTAGATCTTGATTCTTCTTCGCTTCTTCATTTGAGTTGAGAACCCAATCCAGAATCGCGTTGATGTTCCACATCTGCTTATATTTTGCCCCCTTCTTCCTTGGATTTCGTTTAGCAATCAGTCGTTGAATGGATCGCAGTGGTGTGTTATCCAGGCTGAGGCTCTTGTGGAAGAGTTGTAGCGTTGATTTCACATGACTCATGATGAGGGGAGGGCGGGACGGTGACTGTTTGAATTTCTTTTCAAGGAAGAGAGCGAATTCACCCAAGAGGACAAGGATATTTGTGGATTTGTCGACGAGACACTCATTCGAGAGATTCATCTCGACACAATATGCTTTGAAAATCTTCCATGATCGAGCTGAAGCTTCTGGACGTTTGTATTTCTTTTCCTGCAAGACGATGAGATCCTCGCTCCACCCTGCCGATTGACCTAATTCTCTGATGAAGGTAATGGTTGGATAGTTTGGGGGTTGATTAGTGACGCCATCATCATCCCTGGTGGGAGTTTGTGCTCCCTGTTCGGAGTGTCTAGCATCGCAAGGGTGTTGTATGGGCCGAGGATGATCTGTGTTGGATTGAGTGAGTGGAGGAGATGTGACCAAGTCTGTCCGGGCCATAGCGGAGTGATGATCACCGCGTTCGATGGCCTCTCCAACTGAACTTTCATCAGAACTCGTGTTATCAATGACACCGGAGGGTGAAGGAGAGGATGAGTCATCCCGCTCCAACTGACGGACAGAGAGTCTTTTCCAGCTGCGTGTCCGTCCTCGAATCGACTCCAATATACTGGACATTGTTTGTTTTTGTTGCTGGCGAATAAGTCGACTAGCGGAACGAAGTTCCATTCCTGTTTTAGTCTCTGGAGGACTTCCGGGAGGAGATGGAATTCTCCCTGTGGAGGTAGTCGCGAGAGAGCGTCCGGAACCGAGTTCGACTTTCCCGCAATGTGTTGTACCGAAACAAAGAGGAGTTGCATTCGCTCGGCTGTCTTCAGGACGCTCCTGGTAATCTGTTTGAGCGTCTGGCCAGCTCGTTTCTTTCCGAGGTTGTAAACCGCAGCTGTACTGTCCGATTGGACGGATATTGCATGTAGTTGATTCTGTTTGAAATAAGGTTGGAGTTGACGGATGCTGCTGCCGACCGCAGCAGTCTCTTTCCAATTGCTTGTGTGCTGTTTCTCCATCTCGTTCCACATTCCGTGAACATACGTCTCCAAGCCGTTGTGAACCAGGACTGCACCCCAACCGGACGGGCTTGCATCTGTTGTGAGCACCGCCTGACTTGTTTTGGGAGCGAAGTTGAGTGGATCGTTCTTCTCGATCCTGTGTTTCCAAAAGTGGATCTCTCCTAACAGAACCGGGGTTAAGAGTGAGGAACCATTCCAGCCAGCCTTGCGAACTGCTCGATGCAACGTCGTCTGCATTTCTCGGAGGTACAAGCTTGCTTCTGGGACGGACGTCCGTAAAAACTGAGGGTTCCAATCAGACTGGACAGTTGTTTTGTCGGAATCGTCTTCCTCTCGATGCATCGACTCGTCATCAATTTGAGGAGTGATAGGACTTTCATCTTCCTCGTTTCCGTGATCCTCACGGTTCGATTGGCTGAGTTGATGGTCCACCCTAAAAACTCCACCTCCTGCGATGGGACTAAGCAACTCTTGTTCTCTGCGATGATAAACCCCAACTCCTCCATCCTCCGCTTCGCTTCTCTGGTTTTGAAATGAGACTCCTGCTGCGTCTTTGTAATTAGGAGTAAATCGTCCAGGTAGTATACAATCGCGATCTGTAACTGCTCTCGGAGAGATTTCACCGCTACTTTCATAATTTCCGAAAAGGTCCGAGGTGCTGTCGACAATCCGAAGGGGAGAGCATTGAACTGGAATATCTCTCCCCTGAACCTGAAACAGAGAAAGGGTCGAAGAGGTGGGGATAGTTGTACATGGAGGTATGCCGAATGAATATCCATTGTTGTGAGCCAGACTCCCTCCGAGATCAAGTCGAGTGATGTTTGTAAGTTTTCCATTTTGAAGTGTTCTGAGATGATCTGTTGGTTGAGTCGGGTTGCATTCAATACTTTTCGGAACTTTCCACCTTTCTTCTGCACTAGGAAAGTTGGGAGGATCAACTTTGCTTGATTTGGTTGAATTCGGCTGACCGCGCCAATTCTGATCTCTTCCTCCAGGAGTGTCTGGTACTCTTGGATCATCGCTGGTGTGCCTGTAAAGGGGAGCGCTGGCGCGAGTGTTTGCAATATTGACGGGGACTCGGGGCTCCTCCACGCCCACACTGCTCCTGTGGTGATGATTGATTTTCCTCCGATCTTCTCCCACGCGTGCAGCCTCATCAAAAGACGTCCTGTAATAATCGTTGGTTGTTCTACCTTCGGCGATTGAAGTCTGAACCGGGATATTTGGAGGGCCGGTTCCGCCCCCCTTGGGGAGAAATGCATCTGAGACTTCAATTGAGCGACAATGGTCGGAACTATTCTTTCTAGTGCTACTTCTAAGTCTGAACGTGTTGACGACGTTGATTGTTGCGAGCTTGTGAGGAGGCTTGAGTCCACTGAGGCCGGTTGAGAAATGCCCATCTTGTCCGCCATCTCCAACCAATTTTTTAGTTGATAGGAAGCGTGTGTGATGCGCTCTAGTCGCTGCGTCGGCTGCACTCACCATTGCGTCAATGATTCTTGGGAGGAAAGCGAAGGACGGGTCCAACTGGTGGATCTCATGATAAACCTGCCCAAGTAACGCAACAGTTACCAAACTTGATTGTGCTGACATCCGAAGAAGTTGGTCTTGGATGTGCTGGAGCTTGTCATGAGACTCGGGCGTGTCTGCGAACTGCATTTGTATACCCAAAACGGTTTGGAATCTTCTCGTCTCTGTCAAGAGTTCCTCTCGCTGAAGCGGTGTGAGGACTGTCTTTGTCCAATCTCCTTTGAACCTTGGGAGCTTTTTCTTGAGAATCCTCTTGAAAATCTCGGGAGATCATCTTGATCCTCTCCCGAAGACGAGGTGCCGATACTGCCGCTGGATGATGAAAATGAGGAGTCGCTATCGCTACTTCTAGTTTTTCTGCTTCTTTGACGTGATTTCAGATGCTTTTTCTTCATTTCCCGGTTATCCTGTGCTCGTCGGGAACGACGATGGTTGCTATGGGATCGGTGGGAGTTATGCTTATTCCTACCCTTCTTGCAACTCCTCTTCCTATTCTTTCGTCGGTATTTTGTTGACCTTCTTTCGTCATTGGTCGAGTCCAATGAACTTGAAGAATCTTCATCTGAAGAAGATGTGACTGTTGAATGTTGCCTTTTAACTTTGGTGATAGGCAGTTCAGTTTGAGTCGAAGCTTGTGATCCAATTGATTGCATGGACTGTGTTGCTGATGATGCAACTCGATTAGGAGGTGAGGAGCTGTCGAGTGAAAAACGATTCACAGCGTCTTCATGTTCGAGACGAAGGCCTTCGGAAATCATCGTAATAACCTCACGCGGTATTGGAGGATATGTGGGAGGTTCTGGAGGGACTAAAAGATCGGAGGTTGTAGAATCCATTTGTGATCAGGGACCTGGAACCCACACTTCACGGACCTTATCTCAACGAAGTGGGAGCTAAGGTTTGTGAGGAGCGGCTGGCAAGAGAGCTCCTCTGGTGAAGGCTGAGTTGCCGGAAGAGTCTGTCATTCCAACTGCGACGAGTGTCACGCCATTTCCGAACGATGTTGAGGCTCAGTTGGAGAACATCGATGTCAAGTCAGCGGATGATGGAAGAGTGGAGGCGAAATCGCGAGAGTTGCCACATTTCTCAACGGCGCTACTCGAATGGCGAGAGAAATGACTTTGTGTTGGAGAACTGACCCTCAAAGAACGATGCTTCCTTATGTCGTCGTAGTGGCAACGAGAGAAGATGTTGTTGGAGCCTCAATGGGTAGTGACGTCTCGAGTCTCCATCAATTCTCGACAAGAGAGCCGGAGATGGTGATTGACTGATAGTTATTCTGGCAGAGGGCTGACCCCGGTGAGTGTGATAGTCCACAATCGACGATTTGGACATAGTTGGTTGTTGTCTGCTTCATTATAACGTGTTCGTCCATTAGATTGCTCCTCTTTTCCGGTTGAGGCATATTGGCAGTGTTCTGTGAAATATACAGCAATGTTTTTGAGTTTTGACGTGTCGAGGCTGATTGTGGTGCCTTCCGAGAAAGATGAGAAGTAACCCATGAAAATACAGCGAGTGACGCCTGTGGTCAACGAATAGGACCTGTGTCGTCTCAAAGAATCCTTGCTTGAGACATCGTCGTTGGATTGGAGTGAGTCGTGACAGGTCATCACTGTCGTGTTGATTGCGCTGAAGTGCTGAGCATGGTTGACATTGAGTGTGGCCGTCCCAGTGAAGTGGTTCGTACTTTCGGTGTTCGAGCCCCAAACACCGTGAGCTGGTTGTGCTCAGGACAAATGTGTGCGTCGGCGTCTTTGTGTGCAATACAGCTCGACTAGTTCTGAAATGCATTTTAATTTTTCAGAAATAGATTTTAATTATTCAGAAATGAACATAATTGTTCAGAAATGTACTTTAATTTTTCAGAAATGAACATAATTGTTCAGAAATGAACAGAGATTGTTCAGAAATGAACAGTGATTCTTCCCAAATGAACAGTGATTTTTCTGAAATGAATACTAATTTTTCAGAAATGAAGGATCAAAATGAGTTGTCCAGATGCAATTTAGAAGCTATATTCAGGCTTCTGAAAATGAAAAAGGTTGATCGGACCCTTAAATTGTCTAAAAAATTACGCGTAGCCATTTCCAATTGCGACATCAGATGATAAACGGAGAAGATTTTTCTGGAAAATCATCGCGAAATTTCATGTAACGCTCCTTTTCTCTCATCGATGATGAATCTGAGACTGACGAGTCTCAAAACTCATCGATCACCGAAAGACAAATACAATACCAATCTCTCAACGAATCGGATGGATGGTTCTTTGGTGATGAAGTTGTTGATTGTGAATCTAGGATGGAAAGTCAGCAGGATGGGCTTCTCACAGGCGGATTCAGTCAGGATTTTATTCGAACAAGTCTCAAACGATCGAAAGATGAACTTCGAAGACTCTTGCCAGAAAGAATTGAAGCAGTTGATAGTGCAAGCCCACCTGAACCTCTTCTTCCACAAGATCCTCATGAGTTTGTTGAACTACCAGCTCCTCAGAAGATGAAACGTGGTCGTCCAACTTCTCGTCCTGCCCCAAAGCCCCGACGATCATACACCATTCTCACGCCTCGTGAACGCGAATTGGTCCTCGATGAAGTGAAGGAAGGGAAGAAGTACGATTTGATTGTCGAAAAGTGGAACATCTCGAAAGGAACAATCAACAACATCGCATCTGGAAAACCTGCTCCCAAGCCTCGTGGGGGAGCAGTCTATCGAAAAATCACTCCAGAAATTTCACGATCAATGAATGATGCAATTCTTCAAAACCCACTCTTGAAGGGAGAAGAACTCAAAACTCTCGTCGAGGAGAATCATGGAACATCGGTTGCAGTGTCGACAATCAATGCTCACCTAACTTCACCAAAAATGGTGGAACACGGGTGTACAAAGTTCACTGTGAAGAAAGTCGAACTGCTCCAACACGAACGCAATTCGGAGGAAACAAAGGACGCGAGACTCGACTATCTTCAGCGATACGCAACAACATTCTCTCAAGGTGGATTTGCTGTCTACATCGACGAAACTTCCTTCAACAAGACCTGCTTCCAAAATCAAGGTCGTGCTCCAATCGGTCAGCGTTGCCTTCAACGAGTTCGTCGATTGCAAACGGAAAATCTCACTGCAATCACAGCGATCTCTGAAGCGTGGGGTGTTGTTCATGTGACGTGGGTTCAAGGAACTGTGTCTGCTCTTGAATTCCAACATTTCCTCCTCTCACTTTTGAGTCCCTTCAAAGAAGAACGAATGAAAGCTGCACACTGATTATGGACAATGTTGGCTTGCACAAGACGGATGAGGTGAAAGAGCTCATCAGATCGAAAAATTACACAACTCTGTTCACTCCACCAAATTCATGTGAGTTGAATCCGATCGAGTACGTCTTTGGCATGTGGAAAGGTGGGAGTTCGATTCCTTCTCATGTCAGAACAGAGGATCAACTGCGGATTCATCTTTCGGAATCTCTCAGTGCAATTCCTCATCGGAAGATATCCGCGGCCATCAGATTTGTGTCTCTCAGACTTCATCCAATTGTCGCTCGCCGAGGTGATTTGGCTCTCAATCGAACACAAGAACAGTTCAACCGCGATTCGAACGGCCCACATGCTCCAAGTCCGCAAGCAATCATGCCACCAGACCACGGACCACGAGTGGAAGAACCTGAAGAATAAACTGCTTCATCAATAATTCACCACACAAGAGTGTTTCCCTTCGTTCTGTCAGTCTTTTCTAAAACGAGTGGTCTCAAAAATAAATCCGAAAAAGAGCCGTTCATTTCTGAACAATCACTGTTCATTTCCGAATAATCATTGTTCATTTCAGAAAAATCACTGTTCATTTACGAATAATTCATGTTCATTTCTGAAAAATTAAAATTCATTTCTGAACAATCATGTTCATTTCTGAACAATCAAAACACATTTCTGAACAATTATGTTCATTTCTGAATAATTAAAATACAATTCAGAACTAGTCGAGCTGTAGATGGTAGAATTCAAATGAGAGTGAATGATGTGGATTGTAGACAAAGCGAAGTCGATTTGAGTTCAATGATTTGTGAAATAGAAGCTGTCATATGGCTAGGGGGAGTTGTGACATGGTATCTTGGTTGTGTCAACAGTGCTGTCTGGATGATGTGGGAACCGTAAATAGGATGTTGTGTTTCAGCTTAGATGACGATTCACAATCTGTTTTTGTCTTCAACAGCACTCTCCCCCTCTCGGTAGGACCTTTGGTTGGTATTTAGGCTTCGGTTGCTGTGCGTCATCATTAATATCTTTGTCCCCCTCTTCTTTTGATTCGTGTTCCTTTAATGATAGAAATGCTCTTTTCCATTTCATAATGTCGGTCATAGTCGTTTGGGAGAGTGACATTTGAATCCCACCTGTCACATGGTCCATGGACTGAGTTCAAACTCGTAAACGACCTAACTTTGGTGCACAGACATCTTGGATGCTGATCTGGTTCTATTTACGTGGTGTTTCGTTGGATGGAATCGTTGGTAGTGGAGATGAATCCATGTCACCTTAAAGCGCACTGGAAGTCACCAGGAATGGATTTTTCATCACATTTTAGTCTTTGTATAGTTATCCCTAAGGATGCTGGTACCTGGTCTGGAATAATAATTGCTATTGTTGAGAATTCCTTCCCTTGAATGATCAGAGTTCAGATGAGTCCGCTTGGACCGTTAAAGTTTCGAACGTTTGGTGATAAAACATCTGTTAAGATAGATGGTGCTTATTCCTGCCTCCTCATCGTGGTGAATTGTCTGTTTCGGTTGGCATGGTGGACGATGAGACCTTTCGGTGAAGTGTGCGATGATTTGTAGAACTAACCTTTGCAAGTGAAGTGATTGCGTATTCGACGATATCCCCCTGATTTTGAGGACGCTGAGCCTCTGACTACATCAGGTGTTGTGGAAAACTGTTCATGGTTGATGGTTTCCTATGATGGTAAAGTGAAGTGTTTGTTGGCAATTGGATTGGGGTAAGGATCCTGTAGTTTATCTTGTTCGTTAGTTCGTCATAAGTGAAGTGGAATCGCAAGTAATCCAGCCTGGAGTGAAGTTGATCCGTTGAATGAAGTGAGGTCTCGGGTTCAGAATTGTCCACATTAAGAGCACCAACGTGAGGATGACCGAATGTGTGAAGAGATATATCGGTCAGGAACGATGAGGAGGTCTTATAAATGAATATGAACGACAAATTTGGTCAGGCTTACCCATTACTAAAAACATTTCACCGGTCACGTCCTTATCTCAAATGAAGTGGAGCCCTGGTTTTGTGATGGGCTGAAGGGACTGGAAGCCCATTTATTCGTCAAACACCCAATAAACAGAGAGGTCAGTCTAATTCTTGGAGCAATCATCACTATTTGAGTCGTTTGAGCCACAACACTTCAACTGATTGATTGTCGCTGTCAGTGAAGCCAGTTGTGACTCCGAGGCAGAGAGGAGAAGGGATGTCGGTGAAGATCCCAGGCTGTTCCTCATCGTCCACAAACAGTCGAGCTTCTCGAGTCCTTATGTTAACTCGAATCGCTGCTGTCTGTCCAATTCGATCGCATTTCTTATTTGTTCCTGCTGGCTTGAATTCTTTCGCGTCTTTCCACATGTCTCCATTCCAAAGACCGAACTCACCCCCAATCCCACTCTTCCAACCTCCACAAGGCGTTTGTGTGGCTTTTTCAGGAAGTGGATATCTGAGGAAGCCAAGCACTGAAAAGATGAAAAAAGAAAAAATCACACTCACATTCTTGAAAGTGTCTTCACTTGCTCTGATTTTCAGTTCCCACTCTCCCTCGTCGATCGGATGGGTTAATGCTGTTCTCCAGTCCTTGGAACCTACAAACCCTTTGTAGATTTGTGTGAGTTTGGTCGGAGTGAGTGTGTGAGCAGTTCTGTTGAGTGTTTGGAGACATTCAGTTCCAACCCAAATCGGAAGACCAGCCAATTGCAGTTTCATTCGCTCCATCGTCTCAGCCATCTCTCTCTTCTCTCTCTCGCTCGTCTCCATCCTTCCTCTCGCCGTTCTTAGTTCTTCCTTCGTTCTGTTCACTTCATCTGACAACTTCTCTTTGTCTCGCTGTGCCTGTCTTTTCTGTTCCTCAGCCTGTCTCTGCCTCTCTTCCACCATCCGCTCCTTTTCTTCCAACTCCAGTTGCAAAACATTAATTGTTGTTTCCAGTTCCTTTTCGTGTTGTGTGATCTCCGATGTTCGTTTTTCGAGCTCAAATTGAGTTTGTTCCAACTTTCGGAATTCTTCCGTCTCCACAAGCACGAAAGGCCCATCGGGAACAGAATCCAAAAGAAAAAGACATTGTCCAGCGCGTGTGTGGATCTTCTTTGGGAGAGTTGGATTTTGGGAGAGGGTGGAGAGAGAGGAGAGGAGATGGCGTTTGTTCGCCACAGCAACTTCCGAATCCGAAATCAATGTCAGAATTCGCAACATCTCATCCAGCAGTCGCATCATCGTTCCTTCATCTTTTCCGTCCCATTCCCGAATCAGAAGAGGAATCGCATTCCAGAAGGGTGTGTTCACAATCACTGAAACATCTGATCTCGATCTTGTCAATTCCACCAACACCGAGTCAATCGACATTACTTTCTATGATGAATCAATGAGAGGGCATGACATCGTGAAAGGAGAAGAAACAGACATAGGGAGTTGGCTCGTCCATTAATGAGTCATGCTGAAGACAACAGGTATAGAAACGAGAGGAGAAGAAATGAGATCACGGACAGATGACAGGACAAAGCATGAAATACCTGATCAAAATCCCCAAACATAGCTATGTTTACGGATCAACTCACAACTATTTTGTTTCTAGATTTGTATCAGATCATTCCCTCCGACATGGTCTGATTGGAGAGTCGGACGTATTTTAGTAATTCCTAACCAGGTCAGAAAGAGAAGATAATGAAAATGAAGTGGTGGAGAATGAAGATCTCTTCGTTCGAGAAGAAAACAAGAAACAACAAAATGAACCCGAAATTCCCCTTCCGCCTCATTCACTCTACTGTCGCCTCTTCTTCGGCAGCTTCCACGACGACCACAGTGTCAGCTGGAACGTCGCGTCATCCTCGACACACGTGCTCACTTTCGAGCAGAATCCCAGAAAGTGGGACAGGGTGCAGATTCGTCGTGTGGTGTCCATGTTCGACAACACCATCTCACAAAACTAGAAAAAAGAACAAAACAATATTTTGATCCCAAAATCAAAAAAATAAGGGCACACATCTTCGCGACTGATCCGTCCTTTCCGCACTTCTTCCACATCCTTCACGTTCAGCGACGCCAGCAATGTCGGCAACCCCACGTGCCCCTTGTGCTCCCTGTCGATCGAGTTGAACATCGCCACACACGATTCTTGCCGTGTCTGCGAGAGCGGCTGGCGAAGCGCCTCGAACAGCGACGGCAGAGACACGCTGAACGAGAAGTGGTGCTGAATCGTGTCGCTGTGTTGGAGGGACGTGCTGTGCGCCAGGCAGAGTGTGTGGAAGAGCGGCTCGCGAATCGACACGTTGCACAGCGCGAGGATCTGTTGCAGTTCGGAGAACATCAGTTCCATCTCGTCTTCCGCCACACTTCGCCCCGCTTTCTCCTCGCACGCCTTTTTGCATTCGTATTCAAACCAGCACAGCGAATATACTCCGCTTGCAGCAAAAGAGGGTCGGATCTGAGAGATCAGTTCAACTGACTTCCTCATGCTTCCCACTGATGCTTGATCATTCGACGAGCTGGGTGTGGTTTCCGTGTGATAAGAATGCTCGTATGGAGGTGGTTGGTCGAGGATATGGCGGTCGGGAGAGAATTGTTGAGGCGACAGGAATTGGTTTGGGCTGATCAAGTTCGAGTTCAGCGGCGATGAGGCTGGATACGAAGTGGCGGAACGATAAGATTGTGGAGTGGCTGTTTGGCGATAATCAGAGCTCGGAAACTGTTGGCGAGTGAATATTTGGGGGAGCATCGAACACAACGTGCTGCGAGAGAAGAACACGGAAGAAAGAGACATAATCCAGAGAATTGGGGAAATATCAAAAAAGACAAAATTAAAACATTTGGGAACATACAGATCATCAGTGAAGAGAGAGAAGGCCTGGCAGAAGAGGACGAACGACTGCGACGTCACAACGCCACTCGGAGCAAAGTGGGCAGGCAGGAAGGAGAGAACAAACTCGCTTTCCACCGCTGCTTTCGTCATCTCGCCGGACAGCACCGCGGGATGCCTCTCACCCGAGAAACAGCGGCGAAAGTGATGCAACGGAATTGTGGGTGAGGGAGGCGAGTGGCGAGGGGAAGCGTCCATCTGGGAGGCAAGGGAGGCGAAGGCAGCTGTGGCAGACAGGTGGAGGTTGGACGAGGGAGGGGAGAGGAAGTTGAGGAGCGTGGGGAGGGAGAGGTGCGTGGACGACGATGGAGACTGCATCATCAGCAGCGACGAGAACAGCGACGAAAGAGACGATGGCTGGCTGACAGCTGAACGAGGCTGAGAACACCCGCCGAGCACGAATTCAAACGCCGACACAAAATCCGCGCGTGTGATCAGTGGGCTCGGAAGACAATGAAGGAGGACGTTCATTGCCTCCCTTCCTTTCTGTTTGAACGCGTGGATCAGTTCTTCGCGGATCAAATCGAGATCGAGTGGCTCTTCCACAATCGCGTGTGGCTGCGGTGGGGGGCGTTGTTGTGGGGTCACAGTGTTTGGATAAGACGATGGGCTTTCTCGGACATTCGATGGGAACGGCGGGAGATTGATTTGAGGTGTTCTTTGTGGCGTTGTTTGTTTGTCTTGCGGCGAGCGAGCCAGTCGCTGTGGAGACTGCAGTGGATCGTTCTGCACATTTCGCGTCGATGAAAGTGACGATTGCGGGGAGCGTTGTTCCGTCGACGGCGATCCAAAGATTTGACTTTCCTCGTTTCGTCTTTTGTTCGTCTTCGCCGATTCAAGCGCATCCTCGCCCGGTGTCGAGCTCAGTGAGGACAGTGGACGACGCACAAACGCTGGCGAGAACGGCGATTGGTTCCAAACGAGTTTCTAGAGAGATCGAGAGAAGGAGGAAATGAGGACGAGAAGAGAGGGCAAACGAGTTGGTTCACGAAAGTGTTTGTGTCAGCGATCCCAGCTGAATACATTGAATTGTAATTCACAAATTCGTTTCTTGTCACATTTCCTTCTTCCACATTTAAAAAGGGCGAGCAGAATGTTGTTTCGAAATCTTCCCTCTCAACCTGCTCTGACCGAAATCCCTTCGTCACGAAAAGTGAATTGCCTGGCTGATAGGCCGACACGAGGTACGAGAACGAAACAGACTGAGTTCCTTGAGATAGACCATCCCAAATTTCTTGCACCGCGTTCAGACGCTGTGGCGACAGTTTTCCCTTCAAGCATCAAAAATAGAACAGAAGAGAATGTAAGGAAACAAGATGGAGGAGTGCAATGAATTTGAGAAGAAAATGGGTTAATAAATTTGAAGATCGATAAATGCATGAATGATGAGATCATACCAGGAGAGTCTTCACAAAGATCTTCTTTGTGACGCCATGTGATGTTTCCATATCATGGAAGAAAGAATAAATTTCGTGTTGAGAGAGGTTATATCCTGAGTTGGCAAATAGGTTTTGGAAGGAGGACCAATCGAAAACTCGCGACGGAAAGTTAATTATGGTCCGAATGAGATCAAAAAGAAGATTTCCGGTGGGAGTGATGGATTGGCTGGATATAGCTCGAAATACAGACTCCATGGAATTCTTGAGAACAAGCTATGGGTCAAAAGATCTCCGAGACCAGACTGCCTCCAACATGACCGAAGTGTGTCACACATCATTGTTTATCATTATCCTTGTCTCTCATCCGTAGCAGGAACCCTCTCAGTCTCCACCTCAGGAGTCAAAGATCTATAAACCTTTGATGTCCGAACGAGAAATCATCCCCTACGAAATCAATGAAGACGGTCTCATGGAATCAATCGGTAAGTCGAAGATAATTACTTTTTTATTGGTGGATCTTCACATTTTTTTCTGATCTTCATATTCTTCATCTCCTCATCTCCTCTCATCTTTCTCGAACTCTTTCCCCCACTCTACCAGATGGTGTGACCACAATGATGGAATGGGTCGACAATCGCATCAACACCCTCCCCAATCACGATCTGTACGGATTTCGCCTGCGTGATGAACAAGAGAAATGGAGTGTGTGGAAGTTCTTCAGCGGTGCCCAGACTCAACTCCTAATTAACGAGACCATTGCAGCATTCTCCTATTTAGGCGTCACGAAGGACAGTAAGGTCTTGATCTTCGCCGAGAACTGCATCGAATGGTTGCTCTGCCAGCATGCGTGCGATCACCTCTCGGCCGTCCAGGTGCCTCTGTACAACGCGTTGGGTGTGTCTGGGATAGAGCTGGCACTGACAGAGATGGAATGCGATATTATCTGCATCTCGCCAGGATTTGTTCCCAAATTGGAGAAAGCATTTGCGTCGGAATCGATTAGCGAGTCAAGAAAGAAGATTAGGGGCGTATTCCTTCTGAATACGTTTGACTATATCAACGAGACCGTTCTCGATGCCCACACAGCGTTAATGAAGCTGGACGAAATTTGGACAGGATCCGAACTCCCCGCGCCTCTCACCACCACTTTCACGCAAATCTACTCACTCCTCCCCAACCCAACCAAGCCCCCAAGGCCTCCCTTCATCTCTCCTCGCGAAAACAGCAAACTTAGGGGAATCGAGGACCAGCGGTACGTCTGCCCGTCTTTCACAAAGATGCAGATCGAAAGCGCCCGAACCATACTCCAGAATTTGATGAACGAGAGCGAGCACCCCGATGCACCAAACGGAAAGTGCTTTGTTCATACTTTTGGAGAATGGAGACAGATCGGAAGTTACAAATACCGTCTTGCCCCTCTCTCCCCAGCATTCAAGTCGCTTGAGCCAGTTCCCCTTCCAATCATCCCACCCACACCCACAACTGTCTTCGCCATGATCTACACGTCAGGCAGCACAGGCAAACCGAAGGCAGCGATTCTGGATCATCGTTCGATGGTCGTGACGTTGGGATCAGCGAAAGTGCGTGGCTACGACTTCACAACGAAAGATGTGCATCTATCCTACCTTCCTCTCGCCCACGTGTTTGAGAAACTGTGTCTCCAGGGTTCACTGCATGGTGGATCCTCGATCGCGTTCAGTTCGGATGGCGTGCCGTCGTTGATGGATGACATCAAAACACTCCGCCCCACATTCCTCGTGGGCGTCCCCCGCGTCTTCAACAAGATTTACAAGTCTGCCAAAGACAAGGTCGAGAACTTGGCTGCCCCAATCCGCGCGCTGGTCCAATCAGCCATGAAAACACGACGAGCCCACATTGACAAGACAGGAAGGTTCGAACACTGGTTTTTGGACAAAACCATTCTTTCCTCGTTCCGCAACACACTCGGTGGACGATTGCGCTTCACAGTGCTGGGAGGAGCACCAATGTCGACGAAAGTGAAGGAATTCATCGAAGACGCGTTTGGAGTGGTTGTTTTGGAGGGATATGGACTCACCGAGACTGCATCGTGCACACATGTGGTCAGATCCTACCGACCCATCCCCGAACCCTTCGCCATCCGTGCTGACAATGCTGGACGAGTGATTCCGTCGCTGATGGCGAAAGTGGTGAAGGTCGACTCGGAAGTGGCTGAGACACGTGAAGAGAACTCGAAATACTTCCTGGGCGAGCTGTGTGTGAAAGGGACGAGTGTGTTCACTGGATACTACAATCGACCAGAAGAGACGAAAGCAGTGTTCGACGCGGATGGATGGTTCCACACTGGCGATCTCGTGTATGTCGACGACAACGAGAATGTTCACATCATCGATCGCGTCAAGTCGATGATCAAACTGAGCAATGGTGAGTGGATCTCGCCAGAATTCCTTGAGGGCTTGTTCACGCTCTCTCCCTTCGTCCAGCAAGTGTATGTGCATGCTGGTCCCCACATGAGCACACCAGCTGTCGTCATCCTCCCCGAATCTCAGCCGCTGGAAGACGAGCTGAAGAAACAGGCTCTCTCGGCGAAGAAAGAGGAGGGAGGCCCGATCCAGCCGAAAGCGGTTAACGCTGGCGAAGACGGCCACATCTCCCCAACACAAGACTTCCCGTACACAGCATCAGCTGGCGAAGAGGAAGTGAAGAAGGTGATTTTGAAGGATCTGCGTCGAATTGTGGCCGAGCAGAACCTGGCTGGTTACAACAACCCTTCCCAAGTCATCTTGGCACGCGAGCCGTTCTCAATCGAGAATGGGCTTCTGACACCCACACTCAAGTTCCGCAGAGTCGAGTTTGTGAAGCAGTATTTTGGAAAAGATGCTCCTCCTCAGACAGCTCAGCCACGCGAGACGCCTGTTCAGTTTGTCCCGTCGCCGGTTCTGTCGGCGCCGATTGAGGGGCAGGCTGAGGGATCGCTGTGAGGGGACAGGTTATTTAGGATGGGAGAGGGGAAAGGGTAGTTTTGTATTATTCTCTCTTTTGCACACTCAATTGTTTCTTCATTGACTGTTCTCATTCGGACCCAGTTCTTTCTTTCTGGAAGCAATGACAGCCTTGAACACACAATGAATAACTCTAGAAACTCCACGTTCGGTTTTATCCCCATAATTGTTGAAACACAATGACCAAACAACATAATACGAACAAATCATCGAATCATGTCATTTCCTCTGGAACTCTTTCCCCTTGTATGTGCTTTTCACCCTTTTTCATCACCATCGCTCATTCAGCCATCTTGAATTGGTCTCGAACGACATTCAGGTCAGCCAAAGAGATATCTCCAATTTTCCTTTCACTAGTCGAAACGGTGAAGATTGGATATCATATTGATGATACCTTGATGGAGAAAGCCACGTTCTTGCTCGAAGAAATCGCCTCAAAATATGATCCAGACGCAGATGAGTATACGTTTCATCTCGTGCCTGATAAAGATGACTCTGTGAACAGTTTTGTGGAATCAATCGTTATACTTGCCTCTTCTCGGTTTGAGAAGATTGTCAAGTCAACACTGACACTTGTGACAGAATTTCTCCCGTTCTGGTCACTTCATGTTCGTGTTCAGGTGCTCCAGGCAGGCCTCATCCCTCGATTGGTCACTGCCCTCAACCAGCAAGCATACGCCTTCACTGAGAACAACATTTCCTTCTTCATGTTGGACGTCATCACTTCTTCCTTATGGCTCTCAACACTCACCAGAATCGGAGATTTGGCCAGCAAACCGCCATCTGAGCAATTATTTGTTCATGAAACTGTCTTCAAGCATGTTCTCCTCCCGTTAACCCAATATTTTTGGACTCTGTTCCGAATTCAACACAATCTCAACATCAACCATCATCAGATGTTCAAACGGCTTCTGACCCTGACCATCCGTGTCAGTCCCTCCCACGAACCCACCATGATGTTCTCGCTGTCCCTCCCAGTCACCACGATGTTGATGATCAGCCTTGCAAATCGGGATTCTGACCGCATTTGCGAAGATATGATTAGTCTGAGTATTATAAACGATGAATGGATCAGCGCAGGAGGTGAAATCAGGCGGAATGGGGAGAGATTGAACCGAGCACTGAAATCCGACGGCTTCGACGATTTTCTCGAGCAAATAATGAAAAACGATGAACATGGAGAGTCGTGGATGTCTGTGGTTGAATACTCGACGAAAATGTGTTCGTTTGTGGGAATGAACATCTCGCTTCGCGTTTGAAGACGGGAGCTTTCCTGTTCACAACTGGCCACAATCGCTACTTTCTCCCATTTTGACGTGCAATGTTCCTTCCCTTCATCCCCACCTCGACTCGCTGCCCCGCATTCTCCAACAATCTCGGATACTCGCTGGAAGGCCTCGCCCACTCTTTCACTCCGAATGAGCCGAACAGCAAGGATGAAGCGATGTCTGCACGCTTTTTGTGAAGATGGATCCAACAGCATGTGTCACCGTCGGCAGAGCAAGACTTCGAACGTGACATCGAAAAAGAATCAACCAAACACTTTCACCCATCCACCAACCCCACTCTTTCAGCTCTCTCTCGAATGCATCTCCTTTCCTGATCAGTGATACAGAGCAGTGCTCTTACAGCGGATCATCGAGTCATTTCGCGTTAATTTGTCTCTTTTTCGTTTCTCGTCATTTTTTTGGCAAATGTGCCGATAATGGCGTTCAATCCACACCTAACGCAATCAATTTCTCATGATATCCATGGATTGTCTCCAAATTGGTGAATTTCGTCAGAAGGACTTTTGATTCTCCATTCATGGGGTGGATCGATTTCATCTCTTTTAAACATCGATGTCATGATGACTGTTCGTCAATCATCCTTCCAATCATCCCTTCAATCAGCCCTCACCAATGAAACTGACACTGATATTTCTGATAGTTCGTTACACCCTCTTCATTGCTTTCCATCTGGTTTCAAAGGAACTCTTCATGTACCAACCCAACTCATGGCCTTGCCTCAACTGCTCTTCACGGATTCTGCCCATTTCACAATCGATTGCACCACAATCACTCGTTCAGCTGTTGGCCTTCCGTCGAAAGCTTATTACTGCACCAGCTCCATTGTCTTGGGAGACCCTGTCACCAAAGGAATTGTGTCAGTCACTTTGACGATTCTCTCTTTTCCCACAGTCGGGTGTTTGTCATTTTCTTCGTCATCGTCTTCAGATCATGTTGGAGCTGTCAGAATTGGTCTTCTCGAATCAACTGCCGCTGTCCCCAAATTGGGTGAAATCCTTGGAGATAATGTGAAGGGTGTGTCTCGCTCATTTTCATATCTTCAGATTCACTCTCACTCATTTCATCATCAGGGAGTCTCTGGTGCAACACACCATCCACCCAACATGCACGTCGAAATGCTTACTGCCACTCCAAATTGAACGAAGGGGATTGTGTGCGGATGGAGGTGGACATGGATTCAAATCCTCGAACAGTCCAATTCTTTGTGAATGGAGAAAGTGGCCGCTGTTTCGTTTCTGGCCTTCCCCCATCTAGGCATGGGCAGCGGTCGGTCCGACTGCTCGTCGACCGACCGACTGCTTTTTTTTGTGATCGTGCCCTTTTCGGGAATAAAAATGCATTGATCCACTGAGATCGTTCATTTCACTCTTTCATGACCATATTTCAAATATTTTCTTGGTAGTAGTGTGAAAGACCTCTCTTTTCTTCAATTGACTGTGTTTCGGATGACTATGTTGTGAAAATGGGATGATCACTTTGTCGAAAGATTCTTGACTGAAACAGAACAAACATGAATGAAAGAGCGTAGAGTGAAATGTGGAAGTGTCAACACTGTCTCACTCTCTTCTTCTCTTTTGGCCTCTTCAACTGTTTACGATCGTCTGTCTCTCCATCAGCAAAACGAAGACCAACTTGCAGTGTTCAGTTCCGCGAGAGCTGTAAAGATGATCAAACTCGAACTGGCCAGCATCGCGAAGAACAACAGGAAGAACGTGGACCGACTCAACGTATGCTTCCGAAGATATCGCGGATGAGGGTGTGGATTGAGAGGGAGAGAGATGGGCTGAGGAAGGTGAAGGAGTTTGCGGTGAATTGTGAGGTGAGGATGTGCGTTGCGAGGAGGGTGGAGTGGATGAGTTGTACTGGTTGTGCATGAACTGATTCGAACGAGTGCAGGTCGGACAGATGGGTACTTTCGATTCGATCCTCGCTGCCTTCAAAGCGACGGAAGCAACCAGTGGCAGGGCAGCTATCTCATCTCTTCTTCTTCTTGCCGTTCTGTCAAGACTCTGATTTACTGTCTCAAGTCTCCCTGTCCCACTCACGACGCAGACAATACTCCGTTGTCGACAGTCCATCAAGCACGCCTGCCAGAATCTGACTCTTCAGCAACGACAGAAGAGCCACTCGATTGAAGTCGTATGTGTGTCACTGGTCAACGTTCCAGACAAGAACCCCTTCCTGGATCTGGTGAGATCTTGACAAGTATATTCCGACGCCCGTCACCCATCCATCTCTGCTCGTCTGTGATCTTTGAAGTGATCGCGCCTCTCTCTGTCACACGACATCATCTGACAACGATTTCGGACAATCAAGCCGCGTGAGACAGATGCTGCTTGGATATTGCACGGAACAGCAGAAAGTGCGACTTCTGACGATGCTGATGTCGAATGCAGTGTGCACGCACCTGACCGACCATATGTATATTCTGAGCCGGTCGAAGCTTGGGAGCAATGTGATAGAGCGAGTGGAGGAGGTTGTGAGCAACAAAGGCTTTGAGTTTGTCGTGCTGGACATTTTTGGGCTGTTCGACGAGAGCTTGGGATTCCGCAGCTTCCGAATGAACACGTACGCCTCCACCCACCCTCTCGCCTTGACTCAATGACAGTGACTCCAGCTGATGGAGAAGGACTCGCGCGAGCACTTGCTTGGGATGGTGATTGAGAAGGTGTGGAGGGAGTTGGTGTCGACACTGCATTGGCGACACGTGAAGAAAATGATTGAGGAGGTGCACAAAGAGAAGATAAGGCGAGAGAGGAAGATGGAGAAGAGGAAGGGGGATGAGAAGGAGCGAGGGCGGAGGGAAGGAAGTAGAGCGGGAGGAGTGCCTCGTCTGTCACTCCCGTCTAAATCAGCACGTATTCCCCGTACTTGACGAAGACACGGCTGGGACGAGTGGAAACTGGGGAACCGCCTGGCAATCGGATTTGTGAAATACTACTCACTCGCCTGGATCTCTCCAGTTGATAGTCGCATCCAAAAACGCTTAAAACGCGAGATTTGTCCGATTTCGGAGGAAGGACGTCATGAACGATGGCTGAATGGTTCCGTGCCCGTTCTCCATGTAGAAGCTCTCCCCGCACATACAGCGATAGTACACACGGTTCGAGTGCCACAGGAGATGCACGTCGTCGCCTTCGCCGTTTTTCAACTTCAGCTTTTTTGCGTTGTTCGGTTGAGAAGATCAGCCTGCCCTTGATCGGAAAGGGGAAGAGTGTGTCGCCCCAAATATGCTCAAACATCGCATTTTCTTCTTCTGGCGGGTGCAAAGCCACAGTCCATTCACATTCCGTCGGTCTGATTGTGGCAGCCGGACATTGTTAAGTCGTCCTTCTCTCGATACTTCTCAATCAGTTTTGATGAGTTAGGAAGGTGAGTGGGCGTCACGAATCAAAACGGGAGCAGTATCACGTGTTGTATCATATGCGGATAGATCACAAACTTCGGTATGTCGAAATTGTACCCAAACAGCAAAATACCAGACACATTTTCGAAACTGAGAAATACCTGAATCATTTCGTGATAGTATCTTCGTGGGCTGCAACAAAGCACAAATCAGAAAAGAGGAAAAGTCATGAATCGAGAACTGAGGTAATTGTTGTTCAGAGATGAAAAGAATCGCAAAGGAAGGCGGAGAACAAATGAAGGTGAGAACAGACTCATGGTGAAGAGGCACGTAAGGTGTGAGATAGTCGATGGAGGAGACTTTTGCGTTCCTACGCGTGGATGGGGTTTAACTGTCCTGAAGAGAGAAATAATGTAGAAAAATCTAATAAAAAGATACTCAGGAGAAGAATAAGGAAGGATCGTTGATACTGGTGGTTATCATAGCTTGATCCGATTCGGTGATGGGACGACAATCCAGTGTTGTCGGGCCCTTTGATTTGACTTAAGTCACGAGAAAATGACTTAGATCGAAGTCACGGCTGGAAATGACTTCGTTCTAAGTCACCGTCTTCCATAAGTGAATTTCTGAGAGAAAAATCGAGGATCACGGATGAAGTCATGAATATCAAGTATGAACAACTCTTTCACACAATCTTTTGGTAGAGACACATCATTACAAACGAAAATAGAGACATGGAGCAGAGAGAAGTGCGGACAAAGCAGAACAAAACGTGACACAAGCCACAGCGACCATTCAGAAAATAGCCGTGATATAGTCAGAAAAAGGGGTTTTCCATCCGAGATGAGCACTCCACAGACGAGAGTCGGCGATTTGGGAATTTGATTAGTCATGAGAGAATCCGCCAGGATAAAAATTGTTGGATTGTTTTGTCGATCCATCGGAAGGTTGCTGACCAACGTGATGGAATCACCGAGAGATATGATGTAAAGAACAGGATATAAAGTCGAAAAAGGAAACACTTCCATACCTGACAGTTCTAGAAGTGATTGAAAGAAAGAGACGTCGCAGATCACCATATTTTTGTGATGAAGACTAAAGAGCACTTTCTGACACTTCTAGTCAATCCCTCACAACTTTGTGAGTCATTTTCGTCAATTTGAATGTATCCCAATAGACACGGCAGTCCTGTTTGGACGGTGGGTACTCTTCATCTTGGATTGCTGAAGTTGTTTGTGAGGCTGTACTGTGGATAGTTGATTCACCTCGTTGAGAATCTGTTTTTTGTTCGAGAGGAAGTCCTAACGGCGAACGTTTGAGATTCATTTCAAGATCACACCCATACAATTGAGTGAAAAGTGACAAATGACTTACTTTCGATGAAATTTGACTTAGTCTTAAGTCACGGAAAAAAAGTGAAAAGTAAGTCGAATGACTTGGATCTAAGTCATTCCGACAACCCTGCGACAATCTATCTTGAGCGAGATCATGAGGGAAAACGATAAATAAGGTCCGAGAAGAAAAAGAATACTATTTTACTGTTCTTTAAATCAGTGGAAAAGCAGTCAGAACCAAAAGGAAGAGTCGGTGTCGGTCGGACAGGCCGACTTTTTGTCCGATGTTGGGGAAAGACAGACCGACTCAGGGACTCTTGAACCACGACCTCTGAAACATTATTTTTGTGAAAAAGGAGATGAAGAAAATGTAGAGATGCTGTGAATCAAAAATGAGAAAAAGTGAACATTAAAGTGACTCTGACGGGATTCGATCCCTGGTCCGGGGAGCAAAAAGCATCCGCGCTACCACTCGACTAAAAGGCACTTCAAAAAAGTCGCCGACTCTTTTATTTTTAGGGACTGGACTCGATGTCTTCAGACCGACCACTGCCCATGCCTACCCCCATCTGTCAGAATCGGTGTTTGTTAATGTCTTTTCTTTCTCTTTCCAGTTCACTATTTATGGTCAAGGAACATTTTTCAGAATCGACAGAATCGCAGAACAGCAGAGTTCAACGCTTTTCGCCCCGAGAATGAGGAATGTCACATGGGAATGATGCGTGAATCAGTGCAGGGATGATTTCTGCGGTCTTTTCGAAGACACTAGACATCGAATCGGACAACACACAATCAACATCATTTGACTCGTCATATCTCAGCAAAACTGTTGTCTCATGAAGGATGCTGCATGAGAATGAGATGGACCCACTTGAGCTTGAATTGGACAATGCGAATGAGAAAACCAACAGATGTTTCAAGACGACAACACAACAATCTCCGATTTATCTTCTATCTCTTCTGATTGACGGATACGACTTCGTGTATGTTGTTCACTCCGTTTTTGCCATTGATTTCTCGATTCTGCACTTTTGTGTGCCATTCCTGCCTTTCTTCATCATTTCTCTCCGATTCTTCTTTCCCATCAGATTCGACGGATCTTGCAGTGATTTCGCCTTGTGTGTCCATTTCCTGTCGATTGCGGTGACATAGATGACAAGGAGGGTGGAAGAACAGATTGTGTGAAGGACTGAGAAAGAGTGGAACAGTGCTCACGTGGACGAAGTGTGAAGTGGGGATTGCAGCTCTGAAGTGTGGGAGGGCCATTTGGGAGCACATGCACGCCGACAGTTTTGATGAGATGCCCGACATGCGATGGGCAGGCAACGATTTGACATCTCGTCCATCTCGGAGGACACCAACCAACTCCCCTGCTCTTCACCCTAACCTCTACCACCACTTGCCGTTGTGTGATTCTGCGGTGGAGATGGAAGTTGTTCTCGACCGTGATACCTTTCAAGCTCAAAGTTTTCATCCCAATTCATTCACAATGTTTCATTCTTTCCCATCCATCATCTTTCTGAATTCCGATCATTGGTGTCTATCAAACAAATGAGAGTATCACCCCGATAACTTCCCCATTCTCATTTTCATTTCACCGTTGGTGGGCATGATCAACTTGTTTTCGTTCTGTTTCCAGACCACATTTCAAAACCAGATCTATTTCCCCTCTGAGTATTGAGCCCAATCGACTACTGAACGAATGGGCCATTCATCTTCCTCATTGAGGAAAACGATGGCAAAATCGAATCCAGCACTCGCTGAACAGAGGCAGAGTCGGAATGCACAAGTGCAACAATTCGTTCTGCCTCCTCTTCTCTTCACCAATCCTGCCCACTTCATTGTGCATTCATCGATCATTACTCGCTCTTCAGTTGCCATCACTTTGATGGAATATTCCGACATCAGCTCCCTTCTCCTCCAATCTCCAATCTCAAAAGGAATAACGACGGTGACTATCACGATTCTCTCTCTTCCCACAGTCGGGTGTTTGTCTTTTGTCTTCACCATCGTCTTCAGCTCGTGTTGGAGGAATCCGATTTGCTCTCATCGATTCTTCCGCCCCAATCCCCAAATTGGGAGAATTCATTGGATATGATGTTAAGGGTGTATTTCCCTCTCTGTTTATCTCTTCAGATTCTCTCTCACTCTGTACACCGACTGGTCTTTTCTGCCGCAACACTCCATCCACGCGATACCGACCTCGAGATGTCTCGTATAGCCCACATTTTGAGGAAGGAGATTGTGTGCGGATGGAGGTGGACATGGACTCCAAACCTCGAACGGTCCGATTCTTTATGAACTGGCAGGGCTCAAATGCATTCACAGAACGAACTTCGTTCTTTCTCAGCAAAACTGCTCTTTCATGAAGGATTGTGCCCAGAATGAGATTGAGCAGCTTGACGAGGGATGATGCAGTGCGAGTGAACCTGTTCTCGCCAGCGTTGGACTTCCCAAAACGATCTTTCCCTTCGCATCTGACCCCAATCGCTGCCTTCTCCCAGTTGGACGAGCATTGTCCATCGCGTCATCCCCACCTCGACGAGCTGCACTGCATTCTCCAACAATCTCGGATTCTCGCTGGAAGGCCTCGCCCACTCTTTCACTCCGAATTGGCCGAACAGCAACGATGATGCGATGTCTGCACGCTTTTTGGGAAGCTGGATCAAACAGCACGTGTTTCCGTCAACTGAACAAGACTTCGAACCAGACATCGAAAAAGAATCATTCGAACTCTCATTGCCATCCACCAGCTCCCATCTTTCAACTCTCTCGAATGCATCTTGTTTCCTGGTCGGTGATACAGAGCAGTGCTCTGAAAGCAAATACTAGGATCAAATCGGGTTAATTCCTCTGTTTTTTGTTTCTCGTCATTTTTTCGCGAAATGTGTTAATACTGGACTTCAATCCATCCCTCACAGAAACAATTCTTCATGATCTCCATTGGTTGCCCTCAAATTGGTGAATCTCGTCAGATGGACATTTGATTCTCCATTCATGGGGTGGATCGATTTCCTCTCTTTAAAAGTTGATGTCATGATGACTGCTCGTCAATCATCCTTCCAATCATCCCTTCAATCATCAATCATCGATGAAACTGCCGACGAAGTTGCAGAAAATTCGTTTCACCCTACTCATTTCATTCCTTCTGATTTCGAAGTAATTCTTCGTGTCCCAACCCAACTCATGGCCTTGCCTCCTCTGCTCTTCACGAATCCTGCCCATTTCACAATCGATTGGACCACAATCACTCATTCAGCAATCAGCCTTCCTTCGAAAGAATGTAACGACGCCAGCTCCGTTATCTTGGGAGACTCTGTCACAAAAGGAACTGTGTCAGTCACTATGACGATTCTCTCTCTTCCCATCCCCAGTACGTACTTGTTTTCTTCCCCATAACCTTCAGATCGTGTTGGATCTGTCAGAATGGGTCTTGTTCAATCAACTGCCGCTGTCCCCCAATTGGGTGAATTCATTGGATGGGATGTTAAGGGTGTGTTTCCCTCTTCCTCATCTCTTCAGATTCACTCTCACTCAATTCATCAACTGGGAATCTCAGCCGCAACACACCATCCACAGGATACTCGCCTCAATTTGAGTTCTGCCACTCTCAATTGAAAGAAGGGGATTGTGTGCGGATGGAGGTGGACATGGACTCAAAACCTCGAACAGTCCAATTCTTTGTGAATGGAAAATGTGGTTTCTCTTTCGTGTCTGGTCTTCCCCCATCTGTCAGAATCGGAGTTTGTTTCTTTTTGTTTTCGTTCTCTTTCAAGTTCGCTGTTTCTGGTCAAGGAACATTCTGTCGAATCGACAGAATCGCACGACAAGAAAGACCAACTCCAATCACCCCAGAAATGCGAGAAATCACGTGGTAATCCCACCAAAACACTGACGTTCATTCTGACTGCTCCATCATTCCCCGTTCTCTCTCAACTCTGCCCTCTTCACGATGTCATTCGACTGTTCTGAATGACGTCCGTGAAGAGTCACAAACCCCATCCCAACGAACTTGAGGATGCAACAATCAAACACAAAGACAGAATGGACAGAACCAGCCCTCGCAAACGCAAACACGCAACAATCGACACTAAATATCTCTGAACACTCCAGACAGCAACATTTCACGAGCCATTCCGACATGCATGCCTTTTGTGTCTGTTTTTATGCTCTTTCGGTGGAAGTACTCCTCTATCGTCTCTCTGCAATCACTCCATCTGCCTCCCGACACTTCCAGATCAATCAACAGTACCCTTTATCATCGATTCTCCCTCTCTCGTTGGGACTGGGGATCGACCAAGTTTTTTTGGAACCAAACGAATCAAGAGAGCGAGACAGGGAAACGTAGGCTTGTCTGACCGGCCAAAAGTGCCGGTCAGTGTCAGTTCACTTTTTTTCAAAGGGTCCGATCTCACCAGATCAAGAAACATCATATATTCATAAGAAACTGGCACGATTGCAGATAATAATGTCACTCTGTTCTTACTGAAATCATGTAACAGTCACTTTTCAATTCTGTCCGCGATCCGTCCCTCTTTCTTGATTCTGGTGCGCTCGATCACGACTGGGACTAGATTGTGGATTAGAGTGGAAGGATCGGACATGCCTGATGGAAAGACAGTCACTCCGACGGTCTCGTCCGACGGTCTCGTCCGACGAGTCGTCGTCCTCGTTCGCCGTGTCGATCTCGACGACAAGAAAAGGATGGATCTAACCTCCATGATAGGGATGATCTGACTCGCTTCAATCCAACACGACAAACAAAGTGGACTCGTTCAGACATGGAGGAGGACGGTCGTCTTTCAGATTAAGCCCAACTCCGTGATGACAAGCAACGTGAAAAGGAAGAAGAAGGGAAGAAACAAAAGGAAGACGATGAAGTCAACCGAAAACTCGAACAGCAACAACTTGAAGTCAAAATGCGGCGGCAGCTCGAAGAAGAAGCCAAACGAAAAGAAACCGAAGAGATTCTTGCCAAACTCCAACGTAGAAACGAAGAACTAATGCAAAGTGAAGACGAACTTCGCAGAATGCTGTTGGAGGATATTAACTGCACAATCACGAACGCATGCTACCGTTTTCTTGACGAGCTGTCGAGTGAGGCATCGCTTTACACATTCAGTCCTTCTCTCTTCGAAAGAAATCATTGTAGCCGTCACGCACGGATCTGGAAACATGAGTCCAGCATCAGAACCAATTTTGATCCTGCATTCTCCTGCACCAAGACGTGGAGTTGGATGAAGAGTGAATAGAACTGGCAGTTTGTTCAGGAGCTGACTCACGCCAATCTATCGTGCCAGATGACATCTTCAACCAGAATCGAACATCATCAACAGGATCTCCTCGTTCGCCTTCCCAGGACTCTTCTTTGTTCTCTCTCTTTCTCCACTTCATCATTCACCTCCTCTTCCGTCATCGCAAGGACACAATCGCGATCAACCGATATTCTGCTCATTACGAAAGAGATGCCGACGGATAAATTGATAAAAGGAACGCAAGGATCATCCAATCCTACGAATTGCACTCCTCGACCAGATCATCGTCGATGTGTTCGACTCATCCAAGCAACGACTGTGATTGATTCTTGATATCAACGGGAGAGGAATGGAGAACAGAACATGGGGAAAAGTGAGCTTACAACATGTCACGGAAAGGCGCAAGACAGTGGAAGACTACAGTGTACATATCAGGCCAGACATAATGTACATGGACATCTACTTGGTTTCTTATTTCTTTATTATCAACGAATATGAGATTTCACTTGTTTTTGACTTTTTCCAATCAGCCTGGAACAATTAATGGGTCGATCAACACTAAAAGTTATCGAACCAAAAGATTCGGTTATATACAAAAAAAACTACATGAATAGATTGAAATAAGTGATTTGAAACAAAACCAGCTTAGATCCAGAAGAAAAGACTCTGAAAATCATGCAATTGAGTTTCGGTCAATTTAAATCTGTTCACCTTCGGAGAAACGGTAACTCTCGATAATGGGTTTCAGAATTTCTCCGGTCAGTGACCGTCAGTACTTTTCGGCGAAAACTGACCGGTCAGTGCCGGTCAGACAAGCCTAGGGAAACGAGAAAACAGCTGAGGAGACTTTTAACAGCGCAAGGTGTGCTCGATATAATGACTAAAAGGAGTGAGTGGTAAATCGCGGATGACAAAACAGCTTTTGTTTCCTTGATCACCCATTCTTATTTTCTCGCGACAATTGCCAGCTTTATGAGTGACCAAACTTCAGCCAAAATTATCTCGTCTGAACCTACTCAGCCCTGTGTGTCTCCCAATTGCTTTTCATCATTTCCAGATCATTCAGCCTTCGTCGATTGGGATGTTGAACAACCAGAACCTGATCTTGACCTCATATCCTTGTATCGGTCTCTGGTCCAAATGGTCAAGGACGGTCATCCATTTGATGGTGTGTTGACAAGGAAAGTGGACCACCTTTTCAATACAATCATCAATCGTTTCTTTCAAAACCCTGACGACTTCATTCGTGGTCTGGTCCCATCGTCTGCCGATGAGTCTGTGAAGGCATTTGTGTCTTCAATGGTTGTACTCACCTCGTCAGCCAACGAATCAATCACTGAATCCACGCTGAGGGTGGTCACAACTCTGATCAGCCAAACATCCTCCACCGTCAATTGGGCGATTCTCTTTGAAAGGTCGCAAAACACTATGGTGCGTCCCAAAAAATCATTTTTTGCACAATTACCGTTCATCTGTTTAGTCGACAGAAAAAGAGTGAATTACTGGATTTCAAGTAGGATCGCGTTCGATAAAGCCATTTTTTGATCCGGACACTTTTGCACACTTTTTATCACAGAACAAGTTGAAAAATGGAGAAATGATGTAAAACAACGTAAAAACCCTATTCTGTGTGAGAGAACCAATACAAATACATCTATTGAAGAAAAAGACGTGAAAAGTGCGGATCGGAAGATTCGACAAGATTGATGAATTTAGACTTAAGAATTGGAGAGACATATCCAATTAAGGTGGTTTGAGATATAAAGTGAAGGGAAATTGAGATTGATCTGAATTAGAGGACAAGGAGGACGATCAACAAGTCCGTGTCAGTTTGTGATCTATAAGATGAGAAATTCATGACAAAAGATACATGATCGAGTGAAAACAGGAGAAAGCATCAGATAGGTGAACAGGCCAGATTGTTTTCTGCCTGTTAGACACGATCCGTCTCACCTGAGAAAAGTGCTGAGTGTCTGTCAATGTGAACGAAATAAATGACACAAACCAAAAGAATCGCATGCAATACACGGTATAAGGTCGGTTCAATCATCGATCTGACCGATTAAAGTTGTTTGATGGAGAATGAGTCACCTGATCTTTGAATTTGTAGAAAAGTGAGTGAAAATGAAAAAAAGAGATAATATAAACCTTCAAGATGGAGATTTTGATTGTTCCTGGGAGATGAATAGCTTTCTCAACGATCTTTCAAATGTTGACGGAGTTGTAACGCACGCGTCCTTTCATTCAGAATCGCCCAATTTGTCTCTCATCAACCTCAATCTGATCCCCAAACTCCTCTCCTCTCTCCACTCACAGTCTCTTTCATTTGAAGATGCTCCTGGTGTCGTCTCTTCACTCATCATTGTCCTCATCCATCTCGTCCGACTTACATCACCACATATTCTTGAAACACTCGAAATTGAACATCATTTGGACAGAAACACTGTTTATGAAGCAGTTCTGCAACACATTCTTGTGCCATCTGGAGCATTCATTCGCCACTTGTGCCTCAACCACCACTCGTTCGACGAAGAAATGATTTCACTACAATTCGTGTCTCTTCTGGCTCAGATCATCCGCATCTCTCCGTCTCACCCTCAAACGATGCATTTCATCCAAACACTGCCCGTTCTTCTCTCGATCCCAAACTTCCTTACTTCTTGCCCTTCTGATCTCTCCAAAATGTATTGTCTTTCGAATCTGATCGTTGTGCAGACAGAATGGAACGAGCAGGAAGGAAGCATTGGTCGGTCGGGAACGATCATTTCTGGCTGCCTGGCGATGGAGGGATTCTCGGATGTGCTGGAGCAGATGACGATGACCGACAAGGAAGGAGACAGCGGAGGATATGCCGTGGAGTTTGCGATCTCGTTGTCGGACTTGTTTGGAGTGAACTGTCGGAAACGATAGCAGAAGCGACACAGAATCAGCCGACGATCTGTCAGCGAGGCAATTGGTTTTCGGTTCTTTTGGTTTTTTCAAAGGGTCGGATCAGAGCTGTTTTCGTGAAATGTGTCAATATGATTCAATAAGGACAACGAGGCTCAATAAATCGGAATAAAAACACAATTGATGTGTTGTTTCAATTGAATAGCTCACTGGAAAAGGCTCAACCAATGGTCAACCGAACTGGGGTTCTTCAATTCTTGCCTTTTCGTGGAAGGAGGTTCGTTTCAATTTGTGATTATGTGTTATTGAGTGTTGATTTTTGTCAAAGCAACGATAAAAGAGGAAAAGGATCACATTGGGTTGAAATGATGCAGATCCGACCCTTTGAAAAAAGCTGAAGAACCAAAAACCTATTGCCTCGCTGACAGATGATCAAACCGAACGCCGTCCACTCTCCCTGTTTGAGTATTTCTTGTGCGGATCTGCTTCATATTTTGACACTTTTCACAATCATTTGTGAACAGTTCAGCTTGAGATCTTTCGGAACCACTCTCCAACAGCCACTCCATCGACGACATCCCCTCTTCGCATCTTTGACCTGTCAACAGTTTCAACACAATGCCCAGCTCTCAAAATGCCACTTCATTCGAATGCTGATCTTTTTTGCATCCGCAGACGAGCAGCAATGAACGAACACAACCAACAATCGAACCGTCGCGCCTGGACTCGTCGAGAGAGTCGCAGAAGTGTAGAGTTGAGTCAGCACTTGCTCAGCCACTCTTCTTCGTTCTTAACGACAGGGCTGACCAGCAATGAACGACACCAGCCGATGCACACTCATCTTCATCACTCCACCCAACAAACCACTCAACGATTCATCTCTCCTCGAATGATGCAGAGGATGCACACGAAGCGGGACAGAGCACACAAACACGCGACAGTCGACTCTTCGGACAGAAATGGATTCGGCCGTCAGATGTCGAAACGGAGCTTGATGTCTGTGACTCGCTGATCAGAAATGAAGTGACATCTCCGAAGACACCAACGACTTCACCTGCTCTTCACCCAAAACATTGCTATCTTGCTCTCATTGTGAGTCTCTACCGTCAAGAAAGAGGAAGGTATCGCCAGCAATGACCTTCACAATTCACTTTTCATCCCCATTCATTCATACTGATTCATTCTCTCCCATTCGTAATCGTTTCGAATTCCAATAATTGGTGTCTATCAAACAAATGTGATTATCACCTTTAAAACTTCCCCATTCACTTTTTCATCTCAACATTTGTGGGCATGATCATGTGAGATTCTTTCTGTTTCCAGACCACGTTTCAAAACTATATCTATTCTCCCTCTAAGTATTGAGCCCAATCGACTTCTGAACGAATGGGTCATTCATGTTCGTCATTGAAGAAGACGGAGACAAAATCGAATCCAGACATAACTGAACAGACCCAGAGTGGGAATGCACCAGCACAACTACTCGCATTGCCTCCTCTTCTGTTCACATCTCGTTCTCATTTTACTATCGATAACACCACAATCACTCCTTCAAGCAAAAACTTCGATCCTCACTTATATCTCTACTACAGCTCGATTCTCCTGAAAACTCCCATCACACAAGGAATAATATCAGTCACAATCACCCTTCTCTCTCTTCCCATCCCCAGTACTTTCTTGTTCTCTTCTTAGTCATCGTTCTCAGATTACCTTGGAGATGTCAGAGTTGGTCTTCTCGACTCAACTGCCCCTGTCCCCAAATTTCGTTACGCCCTTGGCTCTAGTGTGAAGGGTGTGTCTCGCTCTTCCTCATTTTCTTTTCTTCAGATTCTGTGGCATTAGATTCATCGACTGGTCTACTCTGGTGCAACACACCGTCCACCCAACATACCTATTTAAGTGCTTCCTGCCACTCCAAATTGAAAGAAGGGGATTGTGTGCGGATGGAGGTGGACATGAACTCCACACCTCGAACAGTCCAATTCTTTGTGAATGGAGAAAGTGGCCGCTCTTTCGTTTCTGGTCTTCCCCCATCTGTCAGAATCGGTGTTTGTTTCTTTTTAATTTTCTTTCTCTATCAAGTTCACTATTTATGGTAAGGGAACATTTTTCAGAATCGACAGAATCGCAGAACAGCAGAGTTCAACGCTTTTCGCCCCGAGAATGAGGAATGTCACATGGGAATGATGCGTGAATCAGTGCAGGGATGATTTCTGCGGTCTTTTCGAAGACACTAGACATCGAATCGGACAACCCACAAACGACAGCATTTGCCTCGTCATGTCTCAACAAAACTGTTGTTTCGTGGAGGATTGTGCCCGAGAATGAGATTGACCCACTTGAGCTTGGATTGGACAATGCGAATGAGAAAACCAACAGAAGATTCAAGACGACAACACAACAATCTCCGATTTATCTTCTATCTCTTCTGATTGACGGATACGACTTCGTGTATGTTGTTCACTCCGTTTTTGCCATTGATTTCTCGATTCTGCACTTTTGTGTGTCATTCCTGCTTTTCTTCATCGTCTCTCTCCAATTCGTCTCTCCCGTCAGATTCGACCGATATTCCCATTAATTCGCCACGTGTGTCCCTTTTTTGTTGATTGAGGTGACAGAGATGGCATGGAAGGTGAGAGAACAGATTGTGCGAAGGACTGAGAAAGAGTGGAGCAGTGCTCACGTGGACGAAGTGTGAAGTGGAGATCGCCGCTCGGAAGTGTGGGAGTGCCATTTGGGAGCACATTCATGCCGCCAGTTTTGATGAGATGCCCGACATGCGATGTGCAGGCATCGCTTTGACATAGCGTCCATCTCGGAGGACACCGACGACTTCACCTGCACTTCACCCGACATCTCCCAACACTTGGTATTGTGTGATTCTGCGGTGGAGATGGAAGCTGTTCTCGCCTGCGATACCCTTCAAGCGCCAAGTTTTCATTCATCTTTGTTCACAATCTCTCATACACCCACATTCATCATCATTCTGAATTCCAATAATTGGTGTGTCTCAAAAAATGGGAATTTCATGTTATTAGTGACCCATTTCCAGTCAGATGTCACTCTCTTTGGGCATGATCGAACTGTCTTCGTTCTGAGTTCAGAACACATTTCAAACACATCTTAATTCTCCCTCTGAGCATCGAGCCCAAACGACTTCTGAACGAATGGGCCATTCATGTTCCTCATTGAGGAAAACGAAGGCTAAATCGAATCCAGCACTCGCCAAACCAACCCTGAATGGGATTCGACCAGCACAACTCCTAACGTTGCCTCCCCTCCTGTTCACGTCGCGTTCTCATTTTACAATCGAGAACACCACAATCACTCGTTCAAGCACTAACGTGGATTCTCCAAGATATCTCTACTACAGCTCTATTGTCCTCAAAACTCCAGCCACAAACGGAATTCTGTCAGTCACTCTTGTGATACTATCCCTTCCAAACGTCGGTTGTTTGTCATTTTTCTTCTCCATCGTCTTCAGATGGCCCAGGAGGCATTATGATTGGTCTGCTCGACTCAACTGCTCCTGTCCCCGAAGTGGCTCAGTGTCTTGGAATTCAAATGAAGAGTGTGTTTCCCTTTCTGCTCATTTCTTCAGATTCTGTCTCCATCTCTTCAAGTTCTGGTCTTCTCTGGATTCACCGTCAATTAGTCCAGGACGTCCCTCAACATGAGTCCTGCCACTTCTTTTTGAAGGAAGGAGATTGTGTGCGGATGGAGGTGGACATGGAATCGACACCTCGAACCGTCCAATTCTTTGTGAATGGAGAAAGTGGCCGTTGTTTCATGTCTGGTCTTCCCAGATCTGTCCGAATCGGAGTATGCTTCTCTTACAACTTTCTCTTCTCAGTTCTCTGTTAATGGTCAAGGAACATCATTCAGAATCGACCGAGTTGCAGAACAGCAAAGACCAACGCTTCTCACTCCGGAAATTAGAGAAATCACATGGGAATGATGTGTGTATCAGCACTGAGAGGATTTCTGCGGTCCTTTCGAAGACATCAGACATCGAATCGGACAACACACAAACAACATCATCTGTCTCGTCATGTCTCGGCAACACTGTTGTCTCGTGGATGATGCTGCATGAGAATGAGATTGACCCACTTGAGCTTGGATTGTACAGTGCGAGTGAGAAAACCAACAGAAGATTCAAGACGACAACACAACAATCTCCGATTTATCTTCTATCTCTTCTGATTGACGGATACGACTTCGTGTGTGCTTTTAACATCGTTATTGCCATTGATTTCTCGATTCTGCACTTTTGTGTGTCATTCCTGCTTTTCTTCATCGTCTCTCTCCAATTCGTCTCTCCCGTCAGATTCGACCGATATTCCCATTAATTCGCCACGTGTGTCCCTTTTTTGTTGATTGAGGTGACAGAGATGGCATGGAAGGTGAGAGAACAGATTGTGCGAAGGACTGAGAAAGAGTGGAGCAGTGCTCACGTGGACGAAGTGTGAAGTGGAGATCGCAGCTCTGAAGTGTGGGAGGGCCATTTGGGAGCACATGCACGCCGACAGTTTTGATGAGATGCCCGACATGCGATGGGCATGCAACGATTTGACATCTCGTCCATCTCGGAGGACACCAACGACATACCTGCTTTTCACCAAAACATTGCTATCTTGCTCTCATTGTGAGTCTCTACCGTCAAGAAAGAGGATGGTTTCACCAGCAATGAGCTTCACAATTCACTTTTCATCCCCATTCATTCATACTGATTCATTCTCTCCCATTCGTAATCGTTTCGAATTCCAATAATTGGTGTCTATCAAACAAATGTGATTATCACCTTCAAAACTGACCAATTCACATATTCATCTCCCTCTTTGGGCATGATCATATCAGTCATTCCGGCTTCCGGTATTTGGTTCTTAAAAAAAACAAGAAAGGGGTGATCAACCAGACCGAGCTGTCAATTCCATTTCTTTTTATCATTCTTCAATCAAACAGCAGGAAAGACCAGTAATTATTGAACAAGTGATGCTAAAATGAAAATAAAGCAATCGTTAATGGGTTCAGATTGAGATTAATCCATAATTTCAACTTGAGTCTAGTTGAGCAGACTCCATACCGTCTTCAGCAGGAAGAAATTGAAATTGAGGAACAAACAACCATCTCGTGTGATCATATCAATGTCACTCACTGCTCTATTTTTATATTTTTCTGAAATTCGCGGATAAATTGAGATCAACCCTTTCCTTGAAAAAAATGAGAACCAAATACCGGAAGCCGGAATGACTGATTGTTTTCGTTCTGTTTTCAGACCACATTTCAAAACCAGATCTATTTCCCCTCTAAGTATTGAGTCCAATCGAATTCTGAACGAATGGGACTTTCATCTTCCTCATTGAAGAAGACGGAGACAAAATCGAATCCAGCACTCGCCAAACCAACCCTGAATGGGATTCGACCAGCACAACTACTCGCATTGCCTCCGCTCCTGTTCGCATTTCGTTCTCATTTTGCAATCGAGAACACCACAGTCACTCGTCCAAGCGAAAATGTGGATTCTAAAGGCCCTTTCAGCAACAGCTCTGTTCTCCTGAATACTCCAATCTCACAAGGAATTGTGTCGGTCACTCTGACGATTCTCACCCTTCCCAAAACAAGTCACTATTTTTTCTTTTTAATCATCGTCAGCTTCTTTCGGAGTTCTTAGATTTTGTCTTCTCGACTCAACAGCTCCTGTCCCCAAGTTGCGTGAAACTGTTGGTTGTGATATTCAGGGTGTGCTTTCCTCATTCTTATTTCTTCAGATTCTGTTTCTTTATATTCCAACAATGGCAGACTTTATTTCAACACTCCATCCACGCGACACCAGTCTCGATACGAATCTTGCCACCCAGGGTTATATGAAGGAGATTGTGTGCGGATGGAGGTGGATATGGAATCGATGCCTCGAACACTCCAATTCTTTGTGAATGGCGAAAGTGGCCGCTGTTTCGTTTCTGGTCTTCCACCATCTGTCAGAATCGGTGTATGTTGATATTGTTCCATTATCTTCTTAGTTCTCCGTTTCTTCACGAAGAACATCGTTCAGAATCGACAGAATTGTCGAACAAACACAACCAACTCCAACACTTCAATACATGCATGAAATCGAGTGGAAATAAGACAAAAGCTAGGACGCTCAATCTGAATGTTTCTGCTGCGCCAGCGCGACATTTGAAATAGTGGGGAACGAACTGGATGGACGCATTTTGAATTATCGTCGATCTCAACCAAGACACAACTCCACAGTTGAACACCACCCTTCCTCTCACTGTATTCTGTCCATTGATCTGCTGTTGTTCTAAATCAATGTTTTTTGTCATTTCTCTCGATTATCTCAGCCTTATAAGTGATTTCCACGAATCCGATAACCATGGTTGTGGGGACGATCTAGGCCCACCACCCTCATATTCGAGATGAAAAACAAAACGAGTCGCTCTTTACTCAAACACCCGGGGTACTCGTCTCGGAAATCACAGAGGCGCCCTAATTCATCAATTTCAAAACACGTTAATTCGTCCTCGAAAATCGTTTCTCCCCTTTCTACGAGGGTTGCTCCTCTGCAGATTCGTCCATCGCTCTTCTCTAAGAATCTTCGCCACTTCTTTCTGAGGAACACAACCATCACTCACAGTCCTCTCGGCCAAAATTCATTTAACAGCGATTATACACTTCTCCTGAAAGAAAAAATCACATCTGGAGTTGTCTCTATGACTCTCACCCTTTTGTGTCAACGGGGTTTGTTCGTTTTCCCCCTCATCGTTTCTCTCCTCACCGATCTCAGGAGCGATCAATTTCGGTCTTATTGACTCGAACACTCCTGTCCCCAAATTGGGTGATGCTGTTGGATCGGATGTGGAGAGTGTGTCTCCCTCATTTTCATTTCTTCAGATTCTGTTTCTCTATATTCCTGCTATGGTCTCCTCTATCACAACACACCATCCACCAGTCACGAAATAGACGTGAAATATTGCCACTCCGTTTTGAGAGAAGGAGATTGTGTGCGGATGGAGGTGGACATGGAATCGACACCTCGAACAGTCCAATTCTTCGTGAATGGCGAAACTGGACAGTGTTTCGTGTCTGGTCTTCCTCCATCTGTCAGAGTTGGAGTTTGTTAGTCTCTTTTCTTTCTCTTCTCAGTTCTCCGCTTATGCTCAAGAATCATCTTTCAGGATCGACAGAATCTCCAAACAGGAAAAACCAACACCGATCACCCCAGAAATGGAAGAAATCAAATGGTAATCCAACCAAAACAAGAGTGCTCCTTCTGGTAGCTCTTATTGTCCTTCAACAGAACCGTGATCCGTTCTCGATGCCTGTCACAGCACTTCAACATCATCATCGTTGTCATGTCATATTGCCTTTTCCGTCATTCGCAGTTGAATATTCGTTGTTTTGGAAGGAATATCACCGTGTAGGTTGTTGAGTGTTGTGACAATTCCACCGCAACTAACATCACTGTCATTCGGGCCTCACACTGTTCAAAGGGCCGATCTCCCAAAACAGTTGGAGTGGTCCATGTCCCGTCATGACAAACCTGCTCTTGTCTCAAAGCATCTCACTTGTTGTTGGGTGTGACATTTTATACCAATTTACAATCCGGGATGTTGCTTTCTTCATCAGGGAAAGATGACGATTGGTCCGCAGCCATGTTGCACTATCCTCGTTCTCATCATAATATTTCTGTACATTGGGTTGTCTGTGTTTCGATTCTTTTGACAAAACATGTTTGTAGTCCTTCAATCGTTCTTTGGAAACACATCCCAATCTGGTCCTCCCTTCTGATCTTATTCTTGTCGCTCTGCCTTGTACTCGGACTATTTGGAGCAGTGACCTTCATGGATCCTGGAATTGTTCCAAAAGCCAGTCAACTTTCCCCAGACCATCCTCTCCTCTTCCCACCTGCTGATCTCTTCATCCGTCCACCCAAAAGCGGGTCCAATCGAGACAACATGGATGGAGAAGACGTAAGTCTGCTTGACGGACAATCCGAGCGCTCGGTGGAGACATCCCCGGAACATGGGGACAGCGCATTCACAATCGAGAATTCTCAACATGAAGGGCTACAAGCTCCTCAACATCGTTTGCCTTCTGTTTTCCTATTTCTCCCTGATGTCTTTTTTATGATTCGGAATGTTATAATGTCTTTCTTTTCGTGAATTCGTCGTTCTCATCTCTCTCCTCCCTCACCTCTTCAAGCCCGAGTTGTGGGGATGAAATTCTGCCAAGTGTGTGGGATATTCCGCCCATTGGGCTGCAAACACTGCTACACCTGTGGAAACTGTGTGATGGGTTTTGATCACCACTGCCCTGTCATGAACCAATGCATCGGCCAGCGCAACCACGGATTGTTTGCAGGGTTTGTGGAGGCGTGTGTGCTGGTGCTGTTTGTGTATTGCATTGTGGCATCTGTCGTGCTGATCAGAGGCGTCAAGCAGGCTGGATGGACAGATTTCATGGTGTGCCTCTCTCTCCTCTCATGTCCATTTCTGATGAACTATTGCATCTCTCCTCGTCTCTGCTCTGGCTGGTTCAGGCTGAAGGGTTTACTGTACTAATTGTCGTCATCTCCACATTCATTGTGGGTCTGATGCTTTTTCTCTTTGGTACTCAACACGTGTGCTATATCATCTCTGGCCAGACTACTGTTGGCTCGATCTATGGGGTGGCTGGTCTGTCTCCCACATTTCGTCATATTCTCCCCTCTCCTCACTTTTTCAGATCGAAAGAAGGCCTCCTGTCTGAACCTCTGTCGAATTCCACCGTCGCTGGTGTCTTTTAATCCTCCTCGAGCGTACAAGCGGTGTTGGTTTGTGAGCCACGAAGATGCGGAGATGCGCTCGCACAAATCTCAAAATCGGGTCTGATCGTCTCGTATGGCAGAGGCTGTGGTTTAAAAGGGCTGTCTCGTTGGTGTTACTCTGCTTCTGGCCTGGACATCGCATCTGGTGGGAACAAAAGTGTTGATGGGGAGCGAACTCGTCCACCTGCTCACACACCCAGATTCCTCGTTCTTCTCGGAGGACTTCATTTGTTTAACCGGATGTCTGTGTGACGGAGCAGTCTCCATCATTTTATTCTCAGTCGAAGGACTTTCTTGCTGATAAATCCACCTCACAGGGCTCATCCAGATTGATCCGTATTGAAGCCATTATAATCGTGTATCATATCCTGTTCAGGATTTATATCGTGATTTACACTGGTTGAAGTTGTGGCAATCCTTCATGTGAAGGGATCGACTACCGATCCAAGTCTGAATGACACCGTGGGTTGATCAATCTGTTTCGTTCGTACATCCGTTTCGAATAATTTAAGATCATTTCTGTTCTGCTAGCGTTGATTTAACGCGTTTCTAATGCATTCACCTCAGCATCCTCCTCCAGAATTCTTCCATCCAATCGTGTCCTTCCCACAGCTCCATTATGACGACGGTGACTATGGTGAGATGGCCGCAGAATCAAAACAGATTTTGGAGATGAAGAAGCACATTGAAGTGCGTGACAACGCCCTTCGAGAAGCTGAAGCTCGCATTTCCAGGGAACAAGCCTCCGTAAAGGAAAAAGAACGAAAAATTGCTGAACTGGAAGCCATTATTGAGAATCTGAAGACTCTGCCAAATGATTTGATGGGATCTGGGCTCAATGTTACGCCAATACAATCAGATTCAACTCCAACAGATCTCACTCGAAAACTCGGGACTCTTGAAGCAACAAATGCTTCTCTGATGGAAAAACTGAAAGCAATGGAAGAAGACTATGATCTCCTCCAAGATGAACTTGAAGAAAAAGAAGAAGAAATCAACATGATGAAAGAAACCAACGATTCTCTTGAGACTATCCTCTCTCAACAAGAATCAGTGATCTCGTCATTGAAGGCAGATATCACGCAGATAAAGGAGAAATATGACCAATCTATTTCACAAAGTCTCGGGGAGCCAGCACACGAAGATGAAGTTGTGAAGGATCTGACCAAAAAGCTTATTGCGGCCAAACAAGAACTCGACGACGCAGAAGAAGCCTTTGAAGAAGAACGGCAGCGATGGGATGAGAGTTATTGGGAAATTCAGAACAATACAGAAATGTTACAGACTGAGTTGAAGTTACAGAAGAAGGAAAACGAGAAGCTAAAAGAATTGTTGACAGCGAGCAGGAAACCGTTAGAAAAGAATGTCATTGAGCTGCAGAAGACAACAAAGCAGGTCAACGATCTAAAAGCGAAACTGGCAGAGATGGACAAGGCGAGCAAAAGTGAGAGCGAGAAATCGAAGCAGAAGATAGACTCGCTCCTAAAAGATCTGGAAAAGGAACGTGCAAAGAAGAGTGATGATGCTCAAGGACAGGAGCAGCTTATTCTGTCACTTCGGAAGGAGTTGGAAACAGCCCAACAAACAGTCCAGCAACTTCAAGACGAGAACGAGGATCTCACTGATCAGCTTGAAATCGCCCGCAAACAGGCGAAGAAAGAGCCGAGGGGAAAGGCCATGGACGAGAAATTGTTGGAACAGCAGCGAATCGTTGATCAAGAACAGCAGAAGCTAAAAGTGATGATTGAAGAAAGGGAGAGACGAGACAAGGAACTGACGGCGATGGAGCTTGAACAGGAGAACTTGAGAAGGATGTTGGAGGAAGTTAAGGGCGAATTACAAAAAGTGGAGGAACAGCGGGATTTGATCGAAAAGACATTGGCGAGCAGGACAGAAGAACTCCAAAAAATGAAAGAAATGAAAGAAACGATGGAAGAACAATATGAAAATGAAAGAAAGGGCAAAGAGGAGGCAGAAGAGCGACTAAACACGATTGCCTTAGAACAGTCAGAAAGAGCGGAACAGAAACAGATTCGGAAGACGGAAAAAGCGAAGGTGAAAATTGAGGCTGAGAGACAACAGCAGCAGGAGAACGAGGAGAGAGAGATGAGAGAGACACAACTTCGAGAAGAGGAAGAACGAAGAAGGGAGGAAGAAGCACAGAAATGGAAGGAGGAGACAGAGGAGAGATGGAAGGAGCAGATGCGACGAGTCCAAAGGGAACGAGAAGAAAGAGAGGCTGAAATGAAGGAAGGGACGAGGATGGCAAGAGAAGATTGGGAGGTGAGGGAGCTGATCGAGCGTGAACAGTGGATGGCATCGACGAGACAGGAAGTTGAGATGGAAGTGAGGGCGAGAATGAAAAAGGAAGAGGAAGAGATGAGAGAAGTGATTGAAGAGGAGAGAAGAGTGTGGGAGGAAGAGAAGGGGCGGAGAGAAGAGGAAGAACTGAAGGAGAGGATGAGAGAGCGTCGGACACAGGCAGAGAAAGATCAGCAGAACGAAGAGTTGACAAAGGAAAGAGAAGCTGAAGAAGAAAGGCTGAGAAAAGAAAATGAAGAGTCGGAACGAGCGAGGGAGGAAGAGAGGCAGCGAGAGGAAGACGACAGAAGAGCCACATTCGACGAGGAGAGACGAGTGTGGAGGGAGGAGCGAGAGAGATTGGAACAAACATTTTGGGAATCGTTCGAAAGGCTGGGAATGGAGAAGGCAGAATGGGAACAGAGGAGAGAGGAGAAGAGACGGAAGGTGGAAATGGAGGAGATGAAGAGACAGACACTGATCGAGCACACTGCTGCCTTGCGAAGGGAGGAAGAGGAAAGGAGGAGGAGAGAAGAGAAGGAGAGCGAGGAGAGGAGCAAGCTGAGTGAGATTGAGATGAACAGACTGAAGGAAGAGAAAGAGGTGCTTCGAGTGGAAGTGGAGGAGTTGAGAGCACAGGTCGGGAAGTATGCTCGAGATGAAGAAGAGGAGAAGAGGAAGAGGGAGGAACGAGAAAGAAGGGAGGATGAGGAGGAGAGAGCAAGGGAAGAAGAGAGGGGGAGAATCGTCGAGCAAGAACACCTCACATCAGAAACAGCAGAATCAGTGATAACCGACGACACATCCACTCTCGAATCTGGTTCTCGAGAGGAAGAAGACCAGAACAGGCGAGACGAGGAAGAAAACGAAGAGAGGAAAGAAAAGGAAGAGAACGAAGAAAGGAAGGAGATGGAAGAAAACGAAGAGACGGAAGGGAGGGAAGAGAAAGAAGAGGCAGTTCAACTCGTTGTCAGATTGGAGGAACGCAACACCGCACTTCTGTCTGCCCTCACTCGCCAGCAGCTTGTTTCAGCGCAGAGAGAGGCAGAGTGGAAGAGGAGAGAGGAAGACCTGCAGAGGAAGGAGTTGGAAAAGGAAGAGCACGACCAAAGAGAGCAGATGGAAAGGAAGGAGCGAGAGGACAAGATGAGGAACGAGATGGCGGCGAATCAGGAGACTTTGAGGCAGACTGAGTCGGAGCTATTGCTTGTCTGTTCGCGGGTCGTGTCGTTGCAGATGGAACTTGAGGAGATGAAGAGAATCAATCACGAACTAAGGGTGGAATTCAAAAAACTATCTCAGCGGATCACTTGATCATTATTCTGTGTATATTTCAGTGTACATTTCATTGTTAATGCCTACCTTTTCATTGGTCTGTTTCATCTTCTTTTTGCGGCGTTTTTTCGAATGACACTGATCAAGCCTTAATTGGATTGAAATGGGTTGCACAGTCGCTAAATCGGCAACGCCAGTCCAACAACGAGAGACTGGACCTCAGTTCACGGAGCAGGATATGCAAATTCTGGAATTAAAGAGTCACAGAGACCAGCTCCAGCAAAAGCGTGATCTTGTCTGTCCTTGTGTCTTATTGACCTCCACAGCTCTCAGATCAGATCCAAGAAGAAGCAAAGAAGGCTTTGGAGTTGAAAAAAGAAGGAAAAACGCAGCAGGCTATCTCTTGCATCAAGAAAAAGAAGATGTTGGCAGATCAACAGACCATTATCTCGAATTACTATGATTCAACGAACAAGATGCTAATTGATATTGAACAAGCCAAAACCACAGTGAACATGACTAAAGCCATTGCATTCGGGCAAAAAGCACTCAAAATGGAACTGGACCAGATCACCCCAGAGATGATCGCGGAGTTAGAGGAGACGATGGAAATGAACGCCGAAAAGAAAGAAGTGTGCCATTCTCTTTATCATTCCCCGCAGGAGCTGGAAGCTGTCATGCAATCGATGAACACGGCCATGTCAGACGAGGATGCAGAGGCCCTTCTCGAACAAGAAGCAGCGAAACAATTGCAATTCCAGTTGGATTATGAGCCTGTGCGGGATGCAGCCATCGAGCCCACCGCTGAGCCAGAACCGCAAGTGAACAAACCAGCTCCGAAGAGACAGGTTGCTATGGACGTTGAATTTTGAATAACTCACTCAACACATCATGGTCTTTTATTTTCTGATCTTGTTCTCATTACCGTTCATTATTATTCGTTTTTCAAATCACTTCGCTCACGTTCTTTCCATTTGGAGAGTTTAAAGACTATTTCCAATTATTTCTCTGTTTTAGCTGTCAGAGAAAAGGAAATGAAACTATTTTAGCATTTTTCGTCGAACGTAACCTTTCTGGGTGATCAACCCGTCATTCTACCGAATTGACTTGACACGCCCTCATGTCGTTTCCCAAGTCAGCAGTTCCTTTTCTGAGTATCTCTCACAGCTGATGTTTCGTCTTCTCACATTTATCATCCCATCAGCCTTCTCCCAAGTGTGTCCTATCCATCTCCTCATTTCCACCTTCTTTCTCTCCCCTTTCATCCAGTTCGGCGGCGGCGGCATGGGCGGTATGCCTGGTGGAGGAATGGGTGGCATGGGCGGAATGGGCGGTATGCCCGGCGGCGGAATGGGCGGCATGGGCGGCATGGGCGGCGGCAGTCCATTCGGCGGCGGCGGAATGGGTGGTGGGTCACCCTTCGGCGGCAACGGTATGGGCGGCATGGGCGGCAACAGCCCGTTCGGCGGAAATGGAATGGGCGGCATGGGCGGCAACAGTCCTTTTGGAGGCAACGGCATGGGAGGCAATTCCCCCTTTGGAGGCAACGGCATGGGAGGAAACTCGCCATTCGGAGGGAACGGGATGGGAGGAAACTCGCCATTCGGAGGAAACGGGATGGGAGGGAATAGTCCATTCGGAGGCAATCAAAACTCTCCCTTCGGAGGAAACCAGAACTCGCCTTTCGGTGGGAACCAGAATTCTCCATTTGGTGGCAACCAAAATTCTCCATTTGGTGGCAATCAGAACTCTCCATTTGGTGGAAACCAGAATTCGCCTTTTGGGAACAACCAAAACTCGCCGTTCGGAAACAACCAAAACTCGCCATTTGGACAACAGCAGAACCCATTCGGCCAACAACAGCAACAACAGCCATGCTACCAACAACCCCAACAGCAACAACAACCATGCCAGCAACAACAGCAGCCCTGCCAACAACAAGAACCTTGCCAAGTCTGTCGCATCCCATTTTTCATTTTATGTCTCGCAGCAACAGCAAAGACCACCCCAACAAGAAAAACCGTGCGAGGAGCCATGCGAAGAAGAGGAAAAGTGTGCACCAGCCAAAGAAGCCGCCCCACAAACCAACTGTGACGAGGATCCCAGCATCCAAAGAAGAAACTTGATGAAGCAACGTGGTATGCATAGTTGATTTGTCTCTGAGCCTTTTCCAGCTGGAAGACCTCATCGCGGAGGGGGATATTAGAGAAAGAACACGCATTCGACAACGGACTGCTAAATTCATCACACCCTTTTCTATTCACTCTCGTTGTTATTTGGAAAATTTGTTTGTCTGAACAGTTGTGCCTGGAAGAGAAAGGAGTTCTGAAGATGTCTTACTGTCCACATCCTCATCTGTTTCACCCTGTCCAAGTAATTCGTCCATCTCGTCCTTCGTTGAGTGTCTAGTTGTTTTCTTCAGAATTCCTCGTTCCGATTACGGAATGGAGTGTCTAATCACTTCATTTTCAACAATTGTCAAATGTTCCATAATTTTGTTTCTCACTTCCTCAAAAGTCGTCAAGCACTCATGAAAGAACGATCAAACCAACTTAGTGGAATGGACAAGAAGCCATGTCGCGAGGTGCGCATGGCTGTTCAGCCTCGCCCTCGATGCAATTTCGCACCATACCAACGCACAATTCTGAAGGACTTTGTGGACACAGCTGGCCACACTTCACCGAGCACAGCTGAAAAGGCCCAGTATGCTCGTTTTACTTCCCTCTTTACTTCTCTCTCTTGTTAACTTAGACTTGCTGCAGCGGTATCTCTTTTTCATCTTCTTCATCGTTTTGTTGATAAAGACCGGACTGACTGTCTCTCAAATCTGTTTCTCTTTTTCTTTTTATGATTGTTCTTGTTCCACACGTCTTTGTAGCGAATTGGTTCGGTCTGTTGAGACTACGATCGGTTTGCTTCATCTCTTCTCCAATCATTTTATTCTTTCATCATCAAACTCGTTATCCATTCAGAAACAGCAGAAACGACCCAAATACATGGTTTCAAGATCAACGGATGCCAAGAACACCACCCCAACTTGCTCACAGACTTCAGCTTCGCCATTCCCTGTCCAGATCCCCCAACAAGGACACTTCGGCCTCCTCACGCACGTGAGTGAGATTTTGGTGGACAAGGAAATAACTGTCCTTCCTCAGCCATCAGAGATACCGCTCTCGTATCAACGTTTGTCCTTCACAATTTTTCTTCCTCTTTTTCTGTGATTTTTGATGTTTTCTGTTTCTTCTCTTCAGATCCGACAATACTGCCTCCCATATTTCGAGCAGTCAACGCATCGTCACTGACCTTTCCAGTTCTCCCCACCGACACAATCCATTATTTTCCAGCACCAAACACTCCACCAGCACCAGTTGCAGACAACGTCAGCGGTGTGTCCAGCCACTCCACTCATCAAGCTCTTTTTTAGGAATTACTCCTCCCGCCTTCGCGACTGATGAGGACCGCCTATTTTGGCTTCTCAGTTTGTCCAACGAAGAGAGGTACCGTTCTGGTTGTGGCTTTGTGTTGTCCCTGCTTCTGGAATTCATCGACATTCACTATCAAAGCCAGATAGTGCAGCAGGGGGAGCACGAACAGGATGGGATGGATCTCGAAGAGTAACCGCCAGCGCCCGCTGTGGGCACCTTAATCCTCTCTTTCTCGTTCTTTTTCATTTTATTTAACACACACACAGTCACGTCAGATCGAAACCTCAAATTGTCCTCGTTTTGTGAAGATTGAGATCAACCCTGACTTTCGTTCTCTCGATTGTTAGCGAATCAGCAAGTGTCACTCCACACCAATATCTTGCCATTTGACACTCGTTCTCAACACGAAGAATCACAGCATCCAATTAATGCGAAATCTCTCCCGAAGAGGCAGCATCCACACCCAAAATCGAAGTCGTCACAAATCAGTGGTGTTTCAATCAAAGTGTCTCTGCCAATAAGGAGGAAGACCATGCAAAGCTCACCAATATTTACACCTAATCGCACAGTTCAAGACGAAGCAAGTTCTGCGAACAAAGTCACACGTAGGAACATGCACACTCTTCGCCAACAAGAATCCATCGCATCAAATCAGTCAGCCTCTCCAACAACAATTTTGCCTGACCAACTCCCTCCTGGATATATCGACATTTCCTTTCCCTTCCTGAACTGGCGTCGGAATGAACCTGTCGCAGCTGATCGTGTGTCACCACTCTTCGTCTCTCTTGTGTCCCTGGTCAGAGACAACGTCCCTTTTAATGTGTCGCTTCTTCGAAAAGTCACAGCATTCTTTTTGGTGCTCGATCCAGCCGTTAATCTCGACCTGCTTGTCAAGGATTTCAAGAATACAACTGGACAAGACTGCACAGATCCTGTCCCACTCTTTGTGGATTCGATTCTAGTGCTCTTATCCTCGTCGCATAATTCGATTGTCGGGAATGTTCTCGCTTTCCTTCGTCGATTCGTCAAATCTTGTTCAGCCTCAATCCGCTCTGACCTGCTCAACTGCAACCTCATTCCCAGGATCCTTTCCAAACATGTTGTGAAAATTCTCTCTGTCCTCGGTGATCAGCTCATTCTGAGGAACTTACTCAAGTTTCTTGAATTATTCACAAAGATCACCTCCCCCATCGCGACCCGATTCAACTCCTTCTCTCCCGGCACTGGCCATCTCTCACTCCAAAATTTGGTGCTGCATACATTGTGGATTCCAATGGAACCAGCTCTCGTCCAGATCAGTCGCAATCCCTGCATTTTGGAGTGGAACGAAGAATGCGCGGATACATTGAATTTACTCTCCAGAATCCTTGATGTTGGCGCATGCCACCAACCCACACTCGATTTTGTCTGCTCTTCTCGCATCCCCATCGTGCTCCTGTCACTTCTCACCGAAGTCGAAAATGAAGATACTCACCCGGACATTCTCTGGATACTGTCCCTCAATATCCACAACTGGCAAACCGCTGGCGCGGAAACAATGCGCAGAGGGACGATCTTGCAGCGGATGCTCGAACGCGAGGGGTTCGGAGATGGCCTCGAGCAGAAAGTGCTTCACGAGAAGTCGACGAGAGATGGAAAGAGTGTGAGGGTGTACTCGTTCGGAATCATGGACCAGTTGGGAATGAACTTTCCTAAGCCGCGATAAACCAAATCAGAGAACCACATTCTTATTCTCGCTGTCTGCCTCTGATTTCATCCCAAAAACTCCAACGAAAGTGAACTCTGATCGTACAATCCATCATTCTTCTTTTCACGAACAGACAGCTGTGTTCGTCACTTGTGTTCATTCACCACTTTGAAGTCGTTTTCTTCTTCTTTGTCATTGATTTCGGATTTCTTTGTTCGCTCGCACCTTGTTGTGCACTTTAAGCTTTTCAGTCGATTCCTGGATCCTCCCCATCCACCCTTCCTTGTTGATGGCGATCGCGTCTTCGAGTGGTCGCGCATCTCCTCCTGCGGATGAGCACAAACAACACGAATTCCATGTCGATTGGTTTCATCGAAGCCATCCACGCCACGTTGAGCCTGCCAAGCCTGCATTCGTTCCACTTCTGTCCAACATGAGACGACACACTCCGGCCGAGATTTTGGGACGAATGTGAGCAGAATGAAATGAGAACTTGGATGGGTTGATTCTTATTTTTGTTTTGATTCTTTTGCGGTTGTTTGTGTGTCTCTAAGCATCTTCTAACTCACACATTCGATGTCACAACTCCATTTCGTCTCAAAATCACGATATGAATTGATATTTTGAATGTATCGAACAGATCGTTTGTCATACGAGCAAAGTGTTCATCCAATGAACTGATGGATAATCTTTTGTCTCAATAATTCAGACTTTTTCATTCCCCCACAACGAGTGTTTCACTTCCGAATCTGAAGGAATGACTGCTTTAGACGCAAAACCGTGCTCCGCCACTGATTCTCCTTGCCCTGGTATCTCTTCACACTGCTTATCACATTCTGCAGACTGTTCTCCTTTCCTAAATTGGACCGATGATCAAACTGAGTCTGTAGACGATTGGGTCTTTATCTTTCGATCTCTCGTTGCCACTGTGAAATTGCAGCCTGCGGTTGACGACTCTCTGGAAGGGAAAGCCGTGAAATTCCTCCAATATATTCATCCACGCAACATCAAATCAACAACTGATTTTCTCCACAGCTTTGCTTCGAACACTGATGCTTCTTTGAGGAATTTCGTACAGTGCGTTGTGGTGCTCATTTCTTCTGCCAATCAGACCATCACCACAGCTGCAATGAGAATGGTTGAAACTCTGATTTCGAACAGTCACGCTCACACCCGAGCTACACTTGTCAACGCTGATCTGATCCCTCAACTCATCACCACTCTCAATCCACCGTCTCTTTCTTTCACCGAGGCAGTCGATATCCACAGTTCTCTCATGATAACCATCACCTCTTTTCTCTGGCTCGCATCTCCATACAGTCTTTCACGACTCGGAATTGAAGATCACGATAAACAACAAGCTGTCCACGAGGCTGTTTTGCAGCGAGTTCTCACGCCTTGGAAGAAGTATATATGCCTTTTGTGCGCGAACCGCTTTTCGCTCATCGATGGGATGCATTCCAGGAAGTTAATGGCACTCCTCGCTCAAATACTCGGAATATCTCCTTTTTATCAACCAACGATTGACTTTGTTCTTCATATGCCAGTCTTTCTCGCCATTCCAAGTTGTTTCACATTCTTTGAACAGGAAGGTTCAATCTGGGCTTTTCTGTACTTTATGGTCGATCCCCAGCGAGAGTGGTATACAAAACAAGGAACAGCGCAACAGATGTGGAAGACAGTGCATCGAATGTTGAGAATGGAGGGCATCGAAGATGTGATCGAGGAAAAGCACCGAAACGACAAAAGCAGGTTTTGTGGAGGAGATATTATTACCCGCTCGATCAGATGGAACAATCTGCTGGGCATGAGCCGTCACTGAGGAGGATGGAAAGAGCACAGAACCAGCTCCTCATTCTCCCGTGTCTCCCGCCTTCTTCAACGAGCATCTCAAGACTGGACACATCCACTCGCGATTTGTGGTCGGATGGGATGTGTTGGACAATGCGGACATCGATGTGGATGCGACAGGATGGCATCCATCTCCGCTTGGAGCAGACCCGCTTTTGGGATTGGCGTGCTCTCGTCGCCTTCGCTGCTGTCTCTCATCGACCAATCTCTCCCCAGACATCTGAACGAACATTGGATGTGGAATCTGTTGTCGTGCTCCTTTCTGCTGCCAACGAAGTTCTCCCTGTATGAATGGAGATGCTGAGATGTCTCCTCTGAACAGTTCAAATTAACACCAACTTGTACTCGTCCAAGCTGATCTGATCTCTCAACTCTTCACATCTCTCAATCCACAGTCTCTCACATCTCCAGAAACTTGCGATCTCTACATTTCTCTCCTTCACATCGTCAACAATTCCTTCTCGCTCGCAACTCGGGATGGGCTTGCACAACTCGCTTCTGAAGATGACGATGAACTCCAAGCAGTCCACGAGACGATCTTGAGTCAAGTTGTCATTCCTTCAGAGAAATCAATCTGCGATTTGTGCGTGAACCGATTGCCGATGATTGTTGGGGGGCAATCCAGGCATTTTGAGGATGTCCATGCTGAACTCCTCGAAATGTGTGCATGTCATCACCCGACGATGGATGATGTTCTTCATGTGCCAGTGAGTCTCCCGATCCAAGATGTGTGACGAGGAAGAGACGAAAGAAGAAGGTGAAAGAAAGACGAGAAAGGGTGTTGGAGGAAGTGGAAGTGAGCGGATGGTGGACAAGGAGGACGGATCAGACAGGCACGGATGTTCGGGAGGGAAGGAAGAAGAGTGGAAAGAGAGGAAAGAAGCAGACGAGGTGAAGAGAGGAAATGCACGACTCCCCTCCCACGCTTCTCTCCGCCTGTGTCCACTGCGGCCGACAAAGCTCAGCGTCGCTTTTCGTCGCGCTCGCCGACGACACCGCAACTGATGACAGTCTGTCACCTCACTCTTTACCAAATCCACCGCAATCACACTCGATGGGAGGACGAGATTGCGGATTGCTGACCTGAGGGGAAGCAGCTCAAGTGAGCACGTCGACGTGCAGATTGACAGACCGACAGAACGCCGGCACAACATACCTCGCTTCTTGCCACATCGTCTCCGCCGTCGCTGCTATTCTGGCCAGTCACACCTCACATCGTTTTCATCGTTCACTCGATGGGTCGGTGCTGTCTGGAGATTGCAAGCTCAGCTGGCGACAGTGGAATGACTGTGGAGTGAACAGCAGAAGCAGGAGCAGAAAGAGGAACTGACGATGAGAGGGATGTGGAGGGTGAAGGAAAGGGGGAGGTGTTGACGAGTGAGTTCTCATTAATCGAAAACGAGTACTGATCTCTCAGACTTTGTTGGTTGATTTTTGTTCTTCCTTTTGGACTCTATTTCTTCTCGATATCTTTCTTTTACTCACTGTTCGTGCTGACCCATAATAAATGACTCAACTCTGACTCAGATTGAATGGGCCAGATAATCAATGGATTTCGCTGCTGCTCCAGTTCAACTCGATCTTCTATGCCCTCCCCTCAGTTTCGGTTTTCAAGGGATTGCTCACGGTTCCTGAATTGGAAATACCATCGAAAAGAATCTCAACGCAAAAAGGCCATCGTCTTTCGATCTCTCGTTGCCACTGTGAAGTTGCAGCCTGCACTTGACGTCTCTCTGGAAGATAAAGCCGTCGACTTTCTCGAATTTGTGTCTTCAACCTTCCCCAACTCACTCGATCTTTTTCTCGACAGCTTTGCATCGAACTCTGATGAATCGTTGACCAACTTCGTACAGTCGATTGTGGTGCTTATTTCTTCGCCTAATCTTGTCATCACCACCGCAGCAATTCGGATGCTCTGGTCACTGCTGGTAGAATGTTCAACTCAACACACACTTGCCCTCGTCCAAGCGGATCTGATCCCTCAAATCATCAGCACTCTCAATCCCCAGTCTCTTTCTTTCAAAGAAGCCGAAGATCTCCACATCTTTCTCTTGTCTCTCATCGGCTGGTATATCAAACTCGCAACTCCATTTGATCTCGATGAAATCGAAACTGAAGATGACGATGAACAACCAGCTGTTTACGAGGCGGTTTTCCAGCAAGTTCTCGTTCCTTCGGAGAAATATCTTTGCCATCTGTGCATGAACCGCTTTTCGATCATCGATGGGGACCAATCTTCAGAATTCATGGAACTCCTCGCCCGACTCCTCGGAATATGCACTCACTGTGAATTGTCAATGAATCTTGTTCGTGATATGCCAGTGATGCTCACGATTCCAAGTTATCTCACATTCTTCGAAGATGATTCCTCCATCAGCTATTTTCTGGAAATAATGAACTATTCGCAAGAAGAATGGAACAACACAAGAGGAGAAGATAGACCCAGGTGGAAGGAATTGCATCGAATGTTGAGAATGGAGGGCATCGAAGATGTGATTGAAGAAAAGCTGCGAAACGACGAAGACGAAAACGGAAGCTATGTTGTTGCCGCTTCGATCGAATGGAACAACGTGCATGGCATGAACATTGCAGAACAGAACTAGAAACCGACAAGAACCAGCGAACGTTCCGATCTGACTCTGACATCATTTGGACAACACTGTTTGTGTGAGATCATTCTCAGCTCTGAAATCGCCTGGTGGTTTGGTTTGCCGGAACGATTCGGATTCTGTTCAAGGAACCTCACTACAAATCGACAGAATCATGCGACTTTAACGATCAACACAAATCACACCAGAAATGGAAGAAATGAAATAGAAATAGTCCAAGAACGGAGATGTTTCATCCAACTGCTTTTTGTGTTCTTCGACAGAACCGTGATCAGTTGCCGATGCCCGTCCCAACACTCCAACAATCTCCGCCTCAATTATCCGCGATATCCACTCATTCCGCTCTCCATCATTCCACACACTCTCTCTGCTCTCTGCTTTTCAAGATGATGCACGAATGTTCTGTTCATTTGATGCACAATGTGTGAATGGGGATGACAAGAATGACGAACGTGGAATTCGGAACGACAAGGGACATCGCACTGGTCAGCCCACACATCAGCACAACATCATTTTGGTTGATTGGTGTCCGATACTGCGTTTACATGAAGCACATCATTCTGCTCTCCCAACAACATGACCCATCTTCATCACATCGCCACAAGTCCCTCCGCATCTCCAATCTCAGATGATTATGTGCTGATCCATCACCAAGACAGCATTCACCGCACTTTCCTTGTTGGACTTGTTCTCCATTTCTGCGACAAAGCCCAAACAGACCGCGGAATTGTCGTCGATGCTCGAAGTCAATGAAGATATGCGAACCACATCCAGCCGAAGTGGAACATGCAACAATGAATGACAAAGGGCATATGGACATCATTAGTCCTCGCAAACACAAACACGGGTGAATGGACGATGGGCACAAACAGATCCTGGACAATCCTGGCAACAGTATTTTGCGAGCCCTTTGGACTGTTTTCCCATCTTTCGTCGATGATTGGGTGAATTCCGCCGAGTCCTTCCTCTGCCACAACTTGCTTACGAACAAATTGCTTCCACATCTCCCGACTGGATTGTTCTCGCTTCACAACTTGGAAACGTCGGATTCTTCGTTCAACTCGCTCGTGATCATCCGACCGTTGATCTCTCAGCTCGCATCGCTTGTGATCATTTCTTTTGGATCCGACTAGATCGTGGCAGTTCCAAGCGAGCTGTTCCGTCTCCCATGCTGCCACTCTGCTCCTCTCACCGCACAATGTGCCCTCTCTCCCATCAGCTCCCTCGACCCCCCAAATTGTGAGTGGTCTCTTGGATTCGTGGATCCACTCAGCTCATCGCTGATATCTGAAACACTCAGGAACATTGACGCATCATCATGTTGTACTCTGTCCTCTGGAGTGGCTCTTCTTTGCGTCGAACCTGCTGACCTCTGTGCCCCCGCTTCTCTCGCGATTTCTGAGCTGAACACACTTTCACTTGTTGGGAACGGGATTTGGGAGCTTCCGTTTTCTTTCTTTCTCTCGCTGCCGAACTTGCGTCGCGTGGAATTGTCGTTGAACGAGCTGACGCCGACGATTCATCGAAACATACTCGCCACACACGCCAACCGCACTGGCACTGGCCTCTTCTTTTTCGTGTCCGTCTTGTTTGTGTAAGCCCACCAGCTCAAAATGATTGTTCTGAAATGTCGCTGTTGTTCGCTTCGTTCGTAGGTTTCCTCTTGATTCATGAATCGATGCAATCATCGTTGGTTTACGTTTCTTCTTCCTTTTGGACGTCGTTTTCATCTCACACTCTTTCTTTCTTCCATTCATTTGACCCATAACGAGTGATTTTCCTCCGAATCTGAGAGAATGACGACCTTAGACACAAAACCATGCTCTGCCACCGATTCTCGTTGCCCTGGTATCTCTTCACACTGCTTTTCAATTCTGCAGACTGTTCTCTTTTCATGAATTGGAACAAAGGATGCCTTAAATCTGATGGCGAAGTGGCCGCTGTCTTTCGATCTCTGGTTGCCACTTTGAAGTCCCATCCTTCCCTTGATGACTCTCTGGAAGGGAAAGCCGTGACACTTCTCAAATCTGTTTCTCCACGCAACCTCAAATCAACAACTGCTTTTCTCCACAGCTTTGCTTCGAACTCTGATGAATCTCTGAGCATCTTCATCCAGTGCATTGTGGTGCTCATTTCCTCACCCAGTCCGATCATCACCACAGCAACAATGAGGATGCTCAAAGTTTTGATGTCGAACTGTACCGTTGGAGTCCGACTTGCCCTCGCCAAAGCTGATCTGATCCCTCAACTCATCAACACTCTCAATCCCCATTCTCTTTCACTTGCCGAATCGCTCGCTATCCACATTTCTCTCCTTCACATTCTCAACAATTCCTTCTCACTCGCAACGCCGGATGGTCTCAAATATCTGGATATTGAAGATCGGAATGAACAGCAAGCTGTCCACGAGGTGGTTTTGCAGCAAGTTCTGGCGCCTTCGGAGAAGTATATATGTCATTTGTGTGGAAACCGCTTTTCGATCGTGGAAAGGAGCATGTCGACCGCTATCATGGTTCTTTTTTCTTCCCTCCTTGAAATAACTCCTTGTTATCAACCGATCATGCATTTTGTTCTTCATCTGCCAGTGATTCTCACGCTTCCAAGTTGTCTCACATTCTTCGAAGATGATCAGTCAATCTGGCGTTTTCTGTACATCATGATCACTCGCCAGTGGGAATCGAACGAAAAAAGGGGAAACGAGCAAGAAATATGGATGAAAGTGCATCGAATGCTGAGAATGGAGGGCGTCGAAGATGTGAGCGAGGAAAGACTCCGAAACGACAAAAAGGGATCCTTCGGAGCAGATATTGTTTCCCGCTCGATTGCATGGAACAATCTGCTGGGCATAAACCTTCCCTGGCGTGGATAGAAAGACCACAGAACCAGCTCCTCATTCTCCCGTTGATGTCGCCCGTCTTCGGCAGCAGCTCAAGAATGGACCCAGCCACTCGCGATTTGTGGTCGGATGGGATGCGTTGGACAATGCGGACATCGATGTGGATGCGACAGGATGGCATCCATCTCCACTTGGAGCAGACCCGCTTTTGGGATTGGCGTGCTCTCGTCGCCTTCGCTGCTGTCTCTCATCAACCAGTCTGTCTCCAACTTGCTTCGTTCCCATCGTTGTTCATCTTGACACCTCGGCCGTCGGCGTGTTTGAGAAAAATCGGAGACGGATGAAGTCGAACACCAACCAGAAGCGAATGAAGACGTTTGATGAGACAAACAGGAGCCTGGGCATGTGTAGGACGAGGAGCTGATCGGTTCAGGCGAGATGACCGAGTGATGGCTCGAGCAGCAGTAACACGTGTGAACAAAGATTGTATCGGAGACCGACAGGAATCAGGGATGGGAGAACAGGGAACGACCAGCACCATCCGCGGCCGAATCAGGTCAGCTCCACTCTCTCACATCTTCCACACAATCTAACTCAAAGTGGTGACCGCTCTACGTTACTTTTGAAGGAAATGGAGTGGACGAAGCGTGGTGAGGAAGCGAGGATCCAGCAGGAACAGCTGGAGACGCAGCTCAGAGCGAGCCAAATGACGGGAAAGAGTAAACAGTGTTGTGTCGTGTTTTCATGTTGTCATCTCACGTTTATTGTTGAAGACTCCACTCTGACCCGTAACGTGTGAATCGAACAGACTCAGATTGAATGACGACTTTGGACGTGAAGCAATCCTCATCCACTGATTCTTCTTGCCCTGCTATCTCTTCACCCTGCTTTTCACATTCTCCAGACTGTTCTCCATTTCTGAATTGGAACGAAGGAGAACTTAAATCTGATGGCGAAGTGGCCGCTGTCTTTCGATCTCTCGTTGCCACTTTGAAGTTACAGCCTGCATTTGTTGTCTCCCTGGAAGGGAAAGCCGTCAAATTCCTCGAATATCTGCATCCACACAACATCGAATCAACAACTGATTTTCTCTCCAGTTTTGCATCGAACTCTGATGAATCTCTGAATATCTTCATCCAGTCGATTGTGGTGCTCATTTCCTCACCCAGTCCGGTCATCACCACAGCAGCCATGAAGTTTGTGAGAACACTTTTCGAATGGTGTTCAACAAAAACCCGACTTGCCCTCGGGAAAGCTGATCTGATCCCTCGACTCATCAACACTCTCAACTTGCCGTCTCTTTCGCTTGCAGAATCAGTCGATATCCACGCCAATCTCATGACAACCATCACCTGGTCTCTCTGGCTCTCCACTCCAGGTGCCCTCTCTCAACTCGAAGTTAAAGATGGCGACGAGCAAGCAGATGTTCGCGAGACTGTTTTGCAGCAAGCTCTCGTGCCTTCGGAGAAATATCTTTGCCATTTGTGCGCGAACCGCTTTTCGATCATCGTTGGAGACCAATCTTATGAATACATGCGTCTTCTTTCTTCCATCCTTGAAATCACTCCATATCATCAACCAATAATGGACTTTGTTCTTCTTATGCCAGTCTTTCTCGCCGTCCCAAGTTGTCTCGCATTCTTCGAACACGATGCTTCAATCGACAGTTTTCTGTATTTGATGATCGCTTCACAAGACAAATGGAACAGAAAAAGAGAAGCAGTGCAACAGACGGTGAAGACAGTGCATCGAATACTGAGACTGGAGGGCATCGAAGATGTGATGGAAGCGAAACTCCAAAACGACAAAGATACAACATGTGGAAGATCCATTGTTGACGAGTCGACTCAATTGAATGACTTGCTGGGCATGAACATTCCACGGCGTGGATAGAACACGGACAAGAACCAGCGACTGTTTCGGATTGTTTGTGGCTTCTTTAGGACAACAAGCACTGTTTGTGTGAAACCAGCAAGGATCAAAAGGGGTTGAGCTGTTTGCTGGGAAGAAACAGCCATTACTGACCATTCTGACTGTATTCAAACACGAAGAATCAACCCCAAATCATTCTGTCTCTCTGACACCACTTTCGAGCCTACGGAACGCTCGACACCGGCGACCGCATTCATCAGCCATCCACGCCACGTTGAGCCTGCCAAACCTGCGTTCATCCTACTACTGTCCAGAATGAGACGACCACACTCCGACCGAGATTCTGGGACGAATGTGAACGGAATGAAATGAGAACTTTGATGGGCTGATTATTCCTTTTGTTTTGATTCTTTTGCTGTTATCTTTTTGTCTCTAAGCATCTTCTAAATCACTCATTCGACGTCACAACACCTTTTCGTCTCAAAATCACGATATGAAGCGATATTTTGAATGTATCGAACAGATCGTTTGTCGTACGAGCGAAGTGTTCATCCAATGAACGGATGGTCATCTGCCTCATTCCTTCGCTATTCGCGTTGGGCTCCGTTTCAAAAAAAAAGAATGGGAAAGAAGATGATGAGGCGCTCATCTAACACACAAACAGTGTGCTAGCGTCGATAACACGAAAATAATGGTTAGAATGGATGAGTGACCACAGAGAAGCATCTCAACAACATAACGATGCTCGGAAGTTAGTTAGGAGATGGACGAGGTCCACTCGGTTTGAGGGTCATGCGAGAGTAGACCTGCCCCCGAGGAAGCACAGGAGCCTCTGTCAGACCAGCTGTCGAACGACCGAAGTAATACTGCTCTCGCTCCGACGAATTTCCTCCAGGAATCTCAATCGCGCGGACGGGACAGAAGTTGAAACAGGCGCAGCAGCCAAAGCAGTTGTCGGCATTAAATGTCGGAATCTTCACTGCACTGCCTGCTTCGGGCTTCGTCATCGCGTTGTACGCGCAGTGGGACACACACGAGTAGCATCCGATGCACTTCGACGCATCGACCACCATTGGACCAAACACCACTTTCGGCTTGTTGTCTTCCGGATGAATTGTCTCTGTCACAATTTCGTGCATTTCTGCTGCTTCTCCTTTCTCCAGTCGAGACACGAGTTGCGCAATGAATTCTTCCTCCTTCTTCTTCTCTTCCGGACGCTCGGCATCGTATGTCCCGCGAGCTGATTGCAGAGGAACTGCATTTTCCGGATACATGATGAAAGTCCCTCCAAGATATTTGGCATTCTTGTTCTTCAACATCAGCTGGGTCGCGGTGAAATCCACTGCTTTTCCTGGCTCGTTCCCGAATGTGGTATACACGAAATAATACTTCATATTCCCAAAGATCGAGGATGGACTGTTCCGCTCATTCAGAATCTTCATGAATCCATCTGGGACGGTGTAGTACGAAATATATGTTCCAATTCCAACAACCTCCGCCTCCGCCACATCAGCCTGGTACTTCGCCGTCAGAGGCGTCACTGAAGTTTCTCCGAGAGTGACATATTCCTTCAGCATCGCAAAACCATCGTGAAGAGCCACCGAGTGACCAGCTCCCTCCAGCGCTTTCTGGACAAGCATGGTTACGTGTTTAGTATTTCCGGTCGTCGAGAAATAGAGAAGCACAACTTTCATAGCGTTTTCGGAGATGATCGGGATCACATAACCATAATTTTCACAAACACATATCTCGATCTTCGCTTCTTCAATCGGCATTAAAAACATCCAATCATCTCAGTTGTCGATTGCCCATCGCATTCTGGCACCGATAGCCAAGATGCTCGGGTCGATTCGAATCGTGAAGTGCTCTGTTAAACAGGATCCAAAGAATCATGAAAATCTCGAAAGATGAACAGGCAAAAAGACCCAATCCACAAACTGGGCAACAATTGACAGATCCACCACGACAAGCGGGGAAGACGTGGGCGTGTTCGCTTCACGAAGAGAGGAGCGGATCGGTCTCCCTTGTTCGGCCTCGCAAATCTGTTGAGTTCACAGAATACACCCCAGCACTGCTGCTTCTGGAGTCTGCCGAATTCTCAGAGTGCGAGGAGGTGGAGTGGGGCTGGCGGGAGCGATTGTGTTTCTTCGGCTTGGAGGACAGGATGGAGGAGCAGAGGAGGATAAACAATGTTGGCAATCCTTCCCAGAGAACTTGGAGAAGAGTGAAAAGCCACGAGAAGCCAGCACTAAGAAAAGAGAGTGAAAGATGAGAAATGAAAGATGGGATGGGACAATTCCACAAATGATACAACTAAACAACGGGAGTGAGTAACAAACCATCCCTTACTTCGCTGGGAGGGGTCGGGGGAGGAGAAACATCGTTGGAATGCGGAGTACAGATACGCCGAAATTCGGTTGGTGTTTGTGAGGCGAAGCAGTGAGTACAGAAACCGAAGAAGGAAAATCAAGAGAATCAGCACGGAAAACACAATCAGAGCGCGGATCCGGCCCTTGAAACGCCCCAAACTCTGCCCAAAACAGAGCAGACGCACGAGCTGGTATGTCGTGATCGAGATGCAGATGACAACAGTAAAGTAGAGAACCGGGCTCAAGATGAGCGAAATGTTATGCTCCATTAATGTTGTGTTGTTCTGGGCGGAATTAAGAGGAGAAAACGATGAAGATAATGACGAGAACAAATCGGAATGAAGAATGAGAATAAACAACGAAAATTACAAACCAGTGAAACAATCGTCAGAACAAGCGAAACCACGAAAAAAATCGCAAGTAGGACGGAAAAGAAGATGAGGAGAATCAGATCCGAACGACAGCGGCCCTTCGCAGGCGGAAGGAGCGCAGTGGAGATCCACATTGACAACGCCAGCCATGCCACCACAAATAGAAACCGCGGGACTTGGTCGTTGAAGAAAAGGCAGCTGAAAGTGTTCCAGGGGAGTGGCACGGAGAAGAGGAACGCCTTAGAGAAGGTGAAGAATGTGATTGTGGAGTGAAAGAGCAGTCGAGCCAAGTCTCGGCGTGGGTGCGGTCTCTTCAACGTTTTGAGCAGAAATTGAAGTCCAATTCCGAATGCGATGTAATACCAGACGATCAAGATGACCAAAGCTCCCGAGGTGTTGTAAGCATCTGAAAGGAACAGTGAACAGGCTAAGAAGCAGACTTGGACAACTGCTTACCGACAACCAGGATTGACGCTCGAGATCCATGGGTGGCCGCCCATTATGGGTCAGATCTCACTGAACACCTAAATCGTCTTCTTTGAACTAGAAATAAACATGCTTTCAGATGTACATGTCCAGACCTTAGTAGCTTGAGTTCAATGCGGTACAAATTAAGATCGACTGACTTCAAGATGAGAAAGAGGACATGATAGACCATCCACAAAATGGGACAATATTTTTGACATCATAGAAAAGTACGAGCCCCCATCGAAACCGACCGTCGCCTTTCTTTTTTTTCAATATTTTCCAATCTCTCTCCAATAACTCTTTCACACCTCAAACAACTGAATGCGAGTGTTTTTTTTGAAAATCTTCCCACCAGAAGCCTTTTCGGCTGGATGATTCAGAAAAATATGGGTTGATCGTCATTTGATGGGCAATGTTCTTTCAACCATCTTCCTCACTACACTGGATATGGTATACAGGGTGAATGTCTGCTTTACCACCATATTACATCTTCTCTCAATCTCTCTCCTCTGTTCTCTCTCTCTTCGCACAACATTGAAGCATGGATGTATGAATTCAGTTTTATTCACTTTTAGTGGTGTAGTATCTCAAACAATTGATATTGCTTTGGTTGGGTTTCGAAAGAAAGTGTAAATTGTGAGTTGAAAACAACAATATGCATGAAAGACTCAATTAAGATGGAAAGTGTTGATGTGAGAATGAGTGGAGGGAGGAGAAGGCTCGAGGAGAGGAGTTTGGACGTCGCAGAAGGAAAAATGGGGTCTATCGAAGCGCGGTGAGGAGAAGAAGAGAGGAGTTGGAGGTGATGTGGAGAAGCGAAGAGAGATTGGAGGACGAGGGTGGCGAGTGGAGGGCGAGGGAGGCGAGTGGAGGAGAAGGCTGGTGACTGGAGGTGACTGGAGGAGAGAGGAGGTGACTGGAGGCGAGTGGAGGTGAGCGGAGGACGAGGGAGGCGAGTGGAGGTGAGTGGAGGTGACTGGAGGACGAGGGAGGCGAGTGGAGGGCGAGGGAGGCGAGTGGAGGTGAGTGGAGGACGAGGGAGGTGAGTGGAGGTGAGTGGAGGTGACTGGAGGAGAAGGCTGGTGACTGGAGGTGACTGGAGGTGAGTGGAGGTGAGTGGAGGACGAGGGAGGTGAGTGGAGGGCGAGGGAGACGAGTGGAGGTGAGTGGAGGACGAGGGAGGTGAGTGGAGGACGAGGGAGACGAGTGGAGGAGAAGGCTGGTGAATGGAGGTGACTGGAGGACGAGGGAGGTGAGTGGAGGTGAGTGGAGGAGAATGGAGGTGACTGGAGGACGAGGGAGGTGAGTGGAGGTAACTGGAGGAGAAGGCTGGTGACTGGAGGTGACTGGAGGTGAGTGGAGGTGAGTGGAGGACGAGGGAGGTGAGTGGAGGTGAGTGGGAGGTGACTGGAGGACGAGGGAGGCGGGTGGAGTGGAGGGAGGCGAGG